>PVJO010004788.1:0-40000 GCA_004026905.1 Hystrix cristata
GGCATTCTTACTTTCTTCTCCACAGTCACTGACGCTGCCCTTTCCACTCCCTGAGATTATCTATATTGTCCAGGTTTTAAAAGTAAGCACTGTGGAGTCTGATATACCTGGATATGAACCCAAATTTCATCATTTATAAACTGGGACCATGGGAAAGTCACAAACTTTTCTCTTAAATTTTCCTTTAAATGGCAGTGATACCTTACTTGTGTTTTTTCTCAAGCACTGGATGAGCTAATGAAAGTAAAATGTTTGCCTGGCCCGTAGCAGGACAGTGAACAACTATTTTACTTATCGGCCCAACTCGTAAGTCTCTAGCTTAGTCTTGGTGCCTCCGATCTTGCTCCCCAACCCCAATACGGTTCTGCTAGCGCAACGTGTATTGTACTTCTTTAATTTTACAAATATTCTTTGCTCGCAGAGAGCTAAACCCAGTCTTTTCAGTAAGTCAACTAACTGTGTCTTTAATTTGCACCACAGCCTTATTTCTACTCACATGGGCTACATGAGGTCTTCAAATACACACTGTGTTTCACTTATCTGTGCCTTTAGGCACATACTATCAAATGGGCATTGATTCCCGGGGGTTTATACATCACCACTGCTATCATTTCTCGTCAGTCTCCTTTAGAAGCATGTGAAAACATGTATCCCCAAAATGAAGCACTATGAAGCCTGGAGGTAGCAGGCTTTCAAGAACTACTAGACGACGGCCAGAGGAAAGGAGACTGGGACTGTCTTTATCTCATGCCTGCTGAGTAACTTTAAACAGCAGCATCATGAGATTAGCCAGGTTTGCTAGCCCATCTAAGAGTTTCAATGAATGTCAAAACTATCATGGCGTACAGATATTGGAGGTGGTTTTCTCTACTGTGTGGTAAGACAAAATAGTGAAAAGTACTAGCAAGTACAAACTAAAACACATATAAATAGTTATAATTTGAGCTGTTAATAGCTAAGAAAGGATTATAAACTATTTCCTAAAACATTGGTACAATGTACATCCATAAAAAAAATTAGTCAGAATAATCTATGTGGCAATATTGACAAATTTATAAACACTAAGATTTAAAAGCGATGTTTACAGGGTTGGGGATGTAGCTCAGCCGTAGAGTGCTTGCCTAGCGAGCTCGAGGCCCTGAGTTCAATCCCCAGCACTACCAAAAAAAAAAAGATGCTTACAGCTCAGTATAATGACAGAAGCCTGTAATCCCAGCCCTTGGGGAAATAGAGATGGGAGGATTTTGAGTTTGAGTTTCAGCTGGGAAACTTAGTGAGGTCCAGTATCAAAAAAATAAAGCTCAGTGCAAAGGTCCTGGGTGCAACCTCCAGTATCACAAAAAGTAAATGCTTACTGCATGTCAGGCCTTGTTATAATCACTTTACATTAATCCTTCCAACAACTGTTTGACCTAGAAACTTTAATATTTTGTCTAAGAAACTTGAGCCAGGGTATAAACTTAATTCTGTCTGACCTAAAAGCTTTTTAACTATGTTATACTACTGTTGTACCAAACTACAAAGTGTTTATATCAGAAACTTGGCAGTTAAGTCACAAGATCAAAGAAATAACAAAACATTAAGGGAAAGCTTCTCTGTGCAGACTGAAAAATTTGGACCTCCTACTTTGCATGGTTGAAGGAACATCATGTCTAGAAATTTAAGATTGGTACTGAGCAGTACAAAATCAGCTATATTCATTTATTAATCTTTACCCAGTAGAAAATAAACGAGAAGAATGAAAGGTTGGCCTATAAAACTACCTCCATTTTACTGAAGCAAAGTACTTAATTGGGTAGATTTTGGAGTCTTACCCAGCTTGTTTCAACACGAGGTTTCTTGTTTTGTTTTTCTGTAGGACTGGTGATTAAAGCCAAGGCCTTCACACTACCTACATTCCCAGTTCTTTTTGAGACAGGGTCTCACTATGTCACTGCTGAATTGCCCAGGCTGCCCTCCTGCCTCAGCTTCTCAGATTGCTGGGATTACAGGTCTGTGCTACCATGCCTCACTACAGGTAGGTTTTTTTCACTTGATACATGATTCTGTAGCACATATATCTCCTTTCCAGATTCTATTCTACCAGGCAAACTGTCTCACTTTGAGTCTATCTGTCCTAGGATAATGGTTTCTTTCACACCTAAGATTTATTAAGATTCATTTGTTTATAGAAAATATAGTCGTGTAGGGATAACAAACAGGCATTTGATTCTATTTATTTTTATGGAGTAATATATGTACCTTTAAAGGCCTACTAACATTCTTTCACTCTGGTACTTTTCCACTTAACTCAGTCCTCTAGGGCAATTATATTTAAAAAGTTGTTTCAATGGAGTCAGGTTACCATGGCACCTAACAAAACTAAGAAGTAATTATTTTCTGCCCTGCTACTGTCTCAGGGAGTATAGTAACAGCATGATTTCAGTAAAGAAAAGCATGGACTCTGAAACCATCCAGAAAGCTCCTGACAAAGTGCACAAATTTGTGTTCTTCCACTTAACATAAGACAAGTCAATCTCTTTTCACTTAGTTATTTGCCCTTTGATCACTTTCAGGAAAAACCCCAATACTATAAAGTATTTTTAACTTCCTCATCAAAAGACAGTGGTTAACTGTGTACCTTAGAATCACCAGGAAATGAAGGGGTTGTTAAAAAGGTAGGCAGACAGGCAGGCCAAGCCCAGCACTGACTCCACACCACTTAGGTTGCGATCTTTGCCAGTGGGCCTGAGCACCAAGGGTTGTCTCCATAGTCCCTCTGGACTCTAATACACAGCAGTGTTAGCTATGTCTACCCCAGGCTGAAGGGCAGCCATGAAGCCAGCTACTGGCTGTGGAGACACCGGCTGCATTCAGCTGCAAGCTCTGCAGAGCTCTCTCCAAGCGTCTTCCCTGTGATGATCAGAAGTCGGTACCAGGCTACAAACACAGAAGTTGTTTTGGGGGTAGATTAGGTGTGCTACCAGTGCCCTTGTAGTAACCTAATTCCAATGGGTGTGGGGTTACCTGGGTGGCTGGTTGCTAAACACACGAAGGATGAGGCGATTCGCTGCCAAGCAATGCCAAAGTGAACAGACAACTGAGAAAACTGGAGGGTGGGCCTCCAGGCATCTGTTTCCTACAAGGCCAGCCACAATCCCTGCTCTGACAGACTATAGGAAGAAAACAAAAATTACGTTAGAATATATTCTTAACATAAGTAAAAAAAAAATGGATCTGTCATATTTTGAGGAATTCTTTAAGACCAACAAAGAGGTACAATAGGAAAATGAATGGTAATACTCTGCATCAACTACAGATAATAAAAACTTGTGAGACTTTGGAGGTGACATGAAAATAACCCAGTGTAAATCCTTAAGATTTCATACACCGCATTAAAACTGGAGTCACAGAAATCTGAAATGAAGCATTTAAGTTCACATAATTGGATATTACTGTCAAAAAGCAACACATCAAGTGAATGGAAAATGCTGGTAATGGAATGTTTAAGTAGGCCCTTTACAACTTTTCTAGCTATAAAAAACTACAGATGAAGCAGTTGTTTATTTTTAGCCTCCCCACCCAGTACTGGGGACAGAACCCAGGGCCTCTGCGCTGTGCTGTATTTCCTGCAGTTCAGGTCTTTGAGACAGTCTCTTACTGAGTTGCTCACGCTGGGCTCAAACTTGTGATCCTTCTGCCTCCACCTGAGTAGCTGAGATTACAGGTGTGCCTGCAACCAGTTCATTTTTAATAAACTTCTCAACAAAAGTTAACTGTACACTAATACTAGCTAGATACATGTTTCTGACTACTTCTATTACTAAGTTCTTAACAAAGGGAAGAATCAGTATTTAGTATTTCAGAGTTCAGAATTTAAAGGAAAGAGAAGAATCCAGGAGATAGATTACCTACTTCCTTAAACAGTCATTCTTTTCATTTTTAAAGATATCAAGCACCAGTATAATTACCTGAAGGCAAATAAGTACCTCATAAAGAAAGATGTAAGATGGTAGCTAATTTAATTATTTACTAATTAAAAAAACAATGTTGGAAGAACATTTTACTCACCTGGACTGAGGCATTAAGCCTAAGATGATGGCCCTGATAAACCTGCAGAGAAAACTAAGTAAGTGCCAAATGTATAAGAGGCCCAAAAGTTAGAAAACCATGGTAGATGGGGAAGATAGCCTAGACTCTGTTAAAGATTTATTTGTCACACAATGCACAAGTAACTAAATACAGAAGATAAATTTTTATTAGCTAAAAGCCAGCCATGGATCTAGAACTTACTCCCAAAAACTCTTCACTTCTGATGTTATTTCAAAATGAAAAGGTTATTTGTACTTATTGTGGCCATGCTAAAGATTGAGCAACAGCAGAAATCTTTGTATCACAGAAAATTTTCCAGCATATATTCATCATCATTATTTTCAGTTAGGAAGAATTATCCACTTGTGTGAAATACTGTAGACCCTTAAATATGGACTAAGGCCTGATTCTTAAAATGTTACATACTACAGTATGGTTTTATAAGATTGCAAAGTATCAACTTTGGGACAGGCAATCTTGAAACAAAGTCTATACTGTTTTTGGCACATAAAGTTCTATAAAGAGCACTGAAGATTAAATTTCCAAACTTGTCTGACAAGTTAGTAAAAGTTCTAGCTCATGTAAGTATCAGGTTTTTTTCTTTCTCTTGCCTATATTTCCAAAGTGACAGTGCTTCAAAGACAACTGGATAAACTGACAGACGGGAAACTTTCAGAGCCTCTTTCCTACAATACACTGCTCCTTCCTCTGCCCATTTCTGATGTCGTAAGAGGAGTATGTCCTAATGGAACCCGTGCTTTATATACAGAACCTATAGCATATGTAAAAGACACACTCCTGCACTGTGAAAATGGAGCATTCTTTCTCCAGAACCCACTTCATAAGTTGCATACTCAAAGGTTAAAAATGCAATCCAATAAATAATAACCTTTTTCAAAAATGTTTTATTGCTACAGGTTGTAAGATTTTTCAACCACAAAATTCAAACAAAACTTAGTGTTTCTGCTCCCTGTGGTACAACATAGCCATTTCAAGGGACATCATTTTAAACTTAGATTTATCAGGGGGTTAGCAAAGTTTAGATGACAGTAGAATGGTATCAAGAAGTCTTTGACTTAAAAAGGTGGAGCATGAACTAGAATTGGAAGATTGCCTTTCATGGGAAATACCAATCTTACCTTGAAATCTCTTATTAGTTTCAGATTTGTATGATCTAAAGAGAAGCCAGAGTATCTCTTATTAGTTTCAAAATTCAAGGGTGGCAATAAGACAAGTACGTACTGGTCTTGTCCAATACTTCATTTTGCAGCTTTTCCCAAACAAATGCTACATATGGCAACTTGAAATATCCCTAGAAACTGTACAGAAAAGAGATTTCCCTGAATTTATCAGAACCTACCTGAATTTGGACTGTGCCTTTCTGACCTCTTCATATAGTCACAGCTGTAACAGCAATATACCATCAAGTACAAAGAGCACTGTGAAAACGAGGGCCTAATAAGGCCCGCAGAAAAGTTCTTCACTGACATTGCCACTACTTTCAGTCATGCTATTATAGATCACACTTTATTGTTGTGCATAATAAATAAGATACAGAAAAATGGTGAAAACATACGATTTAACTATCTAATTAAAGCCCAGTAAACTAACCTAGTCAGATTTAGGTTTTCAATGAGAAATGACAAGAGTAACTGAATATAAAGAAAAACAAAAAACTTTACTTTCCTACATTAATACAGGTCAAGGGACCCTTTCTTATCAAAAGGGTTGATAACACCAGTTCTTAGCAATAAACATAAGGCACTTGTTTAAATTACATCACTGCATTTTTTTCCCCCACTTGTTTTTTCTAACCCTGTTTTTCCCCCACAGTATCATTTGAAATTAATAGAACGAATGAAGTAAATGTGAGATGATCCAGTTGATACTACTCAGAGCAAGATGGTACAGTACAATGTTTGGGGGTGATGTCTGGACACAAAATGAACCCAGTCAAGGTCCTCTGACAACCAGACAATGTATCCACTATCAAGTAAACCTGAAAGAAAATAAAAGATTTATTTAATAGTTCCAGTAAAGTTGGGTTGGAGTACAATATACATGTAGGAATTTAGCTCCTCAGGGTGGCATCTGCACTTAGAGTTCTGAGTACTTCTGAATATTCATTCTAAGACAATCTACATCATTTGAACAGTCAAGACAGATAGATGAATTTCAGTTCGATATACAGTAGAGTTTAAACAAAATTCACATACACGCCCTCTATTTTATGGCTGGTGCCTCCTCCAAATACCTCATTAGTGGCAGAGGTAGCACTAGTGTTCTTTCCCAACATTAAGAACTTCAGTTGCCACTCACAGGAGAAGTGAAACAAAAAAGGTTGTTTTGTGTGTGTGTGGTGGGGGGCTGCCATCTGTTAAGATGTTCCTGAGACAGGGCCAGTTAATAAAACAAAGCACTGGAGTTCAGTTTGTACTTCTTTATACATCACTAAAGTGTTAGACTGGGATATGGAATGCAGGTCATATACTATGAAAGAATCAATAAAATGATTGGGTCTTCTGAAAACTCCCTTTAGAGTATATACTCTATAAACTAAAAGTACTACAAAAGTTCAATTATATATACAATTGATTCATTTTACTTAATCTTATTTGCTCAGATCTTGCAAATGTCATGAGAATATTGAGCCTGAGGCTAGTTCTCAGTGTACGGGTTTGACAGGTTTAAGGCTCATTTACCCAGTCAAATTAGCAGTTTCTAGTTTTCCTTTCCAATTATGAATTACATTCATAGTACCTGCCACCATCCTAGCCCTTGATGAAATCTGAACACAGGAACAGCGTCCTACTTCACCATGGAACTTCCCTGACACCAGCATCTAGCGCATGCCAAAAAGCTCCCATCTGTACTGGCCTACAGGACATTACTTTGCCTCTGGCTTGCACCTCTGTTTCCACCTGTGTATTTTCATAGAAGCCCAACACAGATTAGTGGAAATATTCACACGACTGTTTTTCAAAACAATTTATTGCATCATATTTGGTACCTTATGTTTGACAACAAAAAAGAAATTACATCTGTAACTGCAGGAAAAAGAAGCTGGTCTGTTATTGGAAAAAAAAAAATCTTGGGCCCTTTAAAAATTACAAAGTCTTGGGCTTGCCTGAAACAACTGAGCAAGAAATATATTCTTAGAAATGTAGGGCTTCAAGTATTACAAACCTGTGACACTGTGGAAAAATTCCAGAGGTATCTAAACTGCAGCACTTTTTTTTTCTGCATATCGTGAACAAGGCCTGCTGAGGTTTTAAACTATTAGTCTCTTGATCAGTCATAGAATGGTAGTCAGGAGTTCTGCTCTTTAACTTCAAGCCATGGTAGATTTTCCTTTTTTTCACTCTTGAGTGAAAAATTCATGCTTGCTAGTTAGTTGGTGCCACATCACAGTGCATTTGGTTCTTGCATTACAGTTTTAACAAGTTTGGCCAAAACAATGCTGAAAGGTTTGCATTGTTATTTTAGTTCTTCAAGTTTTAGTTAAAATTGAGATTGTTCCAACTGGTTCCTTCAGTTAAAAACTGTGGTACAAGAACACCGAACTGATCATGTACAGTGAATTTTAGAAACACAACAAGCGTACTGAACACCTTCTAGGTTTCTTATAATCCTGCTTGGTATCTCTATGTCCCAGTTTCTACAACATCAAGCATCTGTTGTAGATTTCTCTGTAAATAGTGATTCACATTGCATACTTCCTATGGTCAGAATCAACCCCGTAACAACATCAGTCAGATGCTAAAGCCCCAACAACTCTTTGTGCTCAGTGAAAGAATCCAGTGCTAAAACAGCACGTATGCTGTCTGAGATATAGTAAAATCTCACAAGACAAATTTAAGGTAATATTTCTGCCACACACCTGCTTCGTTAGCTGTAACAGCCTCCAGATTGTATATAAATTAGTTTAAAAACATGGGTGGGTAGGTAGGAATAGGACAAGGTATCGTTTTTTTAATCCCTCAATTTTAGCAGCTTTTAATTTTTTTAAGAAACTGAACCTATATCCTGTAATGTTAGATACTTTATATATACTTTTTCAGCAGGATAAAAAACGTAAAACACTATTTGAAGGCAAGAACATTTACTCCTCTCATTCTGTGTAAGTTAGAGCAATGCAGCAGGTGCGTGACAAAAATATTATACACTAGATATGGTCCAAAATCATTCCGTTTGCTTGTTCAATGATGCTCAAATGTCATTGGCCAGTTCTTCAGCTTCTGCAGAGCTGTCCCCGTTAACCGTGACCTTCACATCCTCTTCATAGCCAGCAGGCATGAAAGCCAACGCATAAGGGAAGAGCTTATGACAGCTCGCTCTGTAAGTTTCAGCGGCTTCCTTACAGTCTCCCAAGCTACCATCACGCAAGGCTCCCAGCACCTCCACGCAGGTCTGAAGAAAGAGAAGACATCACATTAGAGCTGACAGACTTCAACATTGACAGACTTCCAATGTAAGAAAGAAACACACATATTTGGGAAAGCAAAAGCATTTACTTCTGCTCCCTGGGGAGCACAGTACCTCAGCCCAGCCTGGCCCTGTAGATAGATGTCAAATTTTATGATGCCAATTACCACGGGTAGTTCTTTTTAAATTTTAGAGGCTTAGAGTCACCCAGCAAAATCAAACACTTTTTCAGCTTTGTAATAAAATTGAGTATCTTTAGGAATATCCAACAACTAAGTAGAAAAATGTCTTGAACACAAAGTAACTACATGCAAGAATAAAATGGGCCGAGGACACGCTCAGTGGCAGCTATTTGCCCAGCCCTGTTTCTGAACAACAGAATGCCACCCAAAACACACACACACACACACACACACACACACACACACACACACACACACAAGTTCATTTAAAAAAAAAAAACAAACAATGATCCAGCAACTCCCAAAGTATGTCTGATTCTTATATTTTAAAGGGGGACAGAGCACTACTGGGGACTGAACCTGTATTTCTTTCTTTTTTTTTTTTTTTGGTGCTGGGGATCGAACTCAGGGCCTTGCGCTTGCTAGGCAAGCACTCTATCCACTGACCTATATCCCCAGCCCCCCATATTTCTTATATTTTTAAATGATTCAAGGTGACTTGTATTTTTCATGTTTTCTTTCTTATATCTCAGAGTTAGAAAACACTACTTAGAAAACACTACTTACTTTCTATATACATGATAACCTACATAAAACCTTGAATATAGTCTCTAATCTAAATGGTGCAATAATTAGCAACCAACTGTCCAATTTTTCTTTCTTAAAGATACTGCCTTTATTTGCTAAATGAATGTATTAAACTATCCTTAAATGAGTACAGTATTACAATGAGGTAACTATTCTTTGTTTTTAAACTAGAATCAACATTTGCCATACAGTCATATATTTTAAATTTTTTAACTTGGCCTCTGCTAAATACATTTTAAATATGTCAGAATCTTCACTGAAACAACTGCTTGCTCAGAAATGCAGAGATACGAATTAAAATCCCCAAATAACTATGGAGTCTATATAATTTTACTAAAAAATAGTTCTAAAAAAGTAATTCCAAGTTACAGCTATGAATTCAGATATTAACTGCCAAGTAGCCTGCTGTGCATGTGTACTGCTTCCCTCTTCATGTACATGCAAACAATCCTAAATAAATTTAAGGTAAGCTTCTGACACAGATTCATAATGACTTGGAAACAGTACGCATAAATAGAAAAAGTATTCCTCTTGGTAAAAAGAGAAGTAGTAGTTAGGTTTCTTACAGAGAAATTGTTAAAAACTTTTACCTGGAGATTTCTGTTAATGAAGGACTCATCAAGTGTTGTTGCCAACTCTATAGCTCGTTTCTGACTAGAAGGATCTAAATAATATACCATTTTGGCAGCTAAATGAGAGGAAAAAAGGAAATCTGTTTTAAGTAAACCCGATATCCTCTACTCATTCAAATATATAAGATGCAAGGTACGTGCACACAAAATGTTGCACTTCATCAGAAAAATAGAAGGAGCCACTGAAGACACTGTTATCTAAAAAATAAATAAATAGATGTAAATAAAAAGCCTGAGAAATAGCCCAACTGTCCAAAGTAAGATTAAGGTACATATTATATGTGTCTACTAGTAACAAAACATATTAGTAAAATGTGCACATTCTAAGAGATGAAAGCACATGGTCTAGTAATACTTTCCTTGTGTAGTGGGATCATGGATAGTTTTCTTTCTAAAATAAACTTAATAATCTGGTGGTAAGGGAAATACTCCATTAAATGCCAAGGATGGAGAAGGAGACGAGAGAGGACATACATAACCTTGATGCTAAGAGACAAAAAGCTGAATGCAGGCTCCCAGAAAGGCAGACAAAGCTAATGGAGTCTTGGGCAGGTGTTCACAAGCATATTATTGAAGCACCACACACACAGACTCCAAAGCACCACGAAGCACAAACTCTGGCTCATGGGCACAGACCGTCGCCTCAGACTTTTGGGGAACTGTGAGATGGTTTCAGGAGTTCAGCACTGCCAAGAGCGACTGTCACATGACCATAAGAAATGGAAGATATGGTCACATGGAGTAAATTTTACAAGCACAACCAGAGAATGAGAGCACAAACTCCACCTCCACAGTACGCTTACATTTTTATTCAGTTACTCTTATCTTTTTGTAATGCCAATGCTGACTGAGTAGAAAGGATTGATCTTAATAGTAAAATTTATCTTAAAAAACTCTAATATATAGGAAGCATTTTAAACTGCTTATTTTCGTAAGATTGAGATGTAACGTATGCATATATCACTTCTAACTAAATGTGTACCATACCTTATCATGGACCCGCTAATTACTGAAGTGGAGAAGGCTAACAGAAGGACATAAATAAAGTGATTACCTGATAATCGATGTGGCAATGAATGAGAATTTCTATTCAGAAAAGTTTCATTAAAATTCTTTGGATTCGTTGCTCCAAAAAGACGATTCATTTCTTGTTTTAATACTGTTCTAACTGCATCAGGTAAGTCTTTACTCTCACACACTGCTGAATAAAAACAAATTCTCTTAGCTGTTAGATAAAGTTTGTAGTAGCTAAATTATCTACTTGACGAGGACAATGAAACATAGCAATTATATACAAAAACTAAATAACCTGTACTGTAACTCAACATTTAAAGAGCCTACCTAATATAAATTAGAAGAGTATGTGTCATCAGAATAATGTATGATTTTTTTTTTAAAGCACTGAAAGAATTTCACTGACAGATGATTTATTTCCAGAAAGTACAGGAACAACTAAAAAAAAAAAAAAAAAAGTAATTCCACAGCTTTCTAACCCTCTAGGGTTGCCTCCCCTCAACTGTAAGGTCTGTGACGCAGGGATTGGCAACATCTGTCTGGTAAATAATGTCACAGCAAACATATAGTGCCAAACACAATTTTCCCTACCCTCTCCTTCTTCCTCTACACCCAAGAAAGGCACATTAATCAATTAAAACAAAAATAAAAACATGATTGACTTCACTGACCTTTATCTTCAGGAACTATGTGAATTGAACTATTTACCTTATAATAAACTCCAAAGGACCACCAAAGCATTTTCCTGTAATAAATACACTGTAGTCATCATATTCTCAGGCTTTGGGATTTGGAGAAGAAAACGTAGACCCCAATCCCTCTGGACTGAATCCAAGTTATGCTTCGTTTCATTATTACTATGGTATAAACAGACTGTCCAGAGTTTTGGATCCAGACAGACCTGGGTGCAGATCTGGACTCGAAGAAGTCTTAACCTCCCTGAACCTACTTCTTGATCTATAAAATGGGACAATGGCTACATCGAGGATTGTAGTAAAGCACTGTGTGAGGTGCTACACCTAAGACTGCAGTAAGCTACTATGTGAAGTGCTAATTATAAGAGATATTCAATCAAACATAGTTACTATTTTTGTCAAAGTTTGAAACACTGAAGTAAGAGTTCCCTTATGATTAAGAAAATGGTGGTAGCTTTTAAATTCTGACTGAAATCAAGTATTGGTACCATTACAAACATATATCATCCCACAGTCTATGTGCAATGCATGCTGACATACACTACACGGTTCTGCTTCCATTTAAGATTTCTCAAATGTTAGTAATGACCCACTAATAACTGATTCCATTATCCCACTAATGGATCATTACCTTAAGTTTAAAAACACTGAATTCTGAGAAATAAATATTTTGGGAAATATCCTACACATGATTACTAATTGAATAATTCATGGATATGCCCTTCGTTGGCTAGGAAGCATTTCTTATATTATCCTGTAGAACTGAACAGTTCAAAGAGATGAGATACTAGGTAAATAATTTAGTTTAACACGTTCCCACTAGCTCAAACCACCACTGGTACATGCATGACTGTCTCATTGGGAGACTTGTACCACTGGTGGTACAAACAGATCTAATGACTTTTTTTTTTGGTGCTGGGGATCAAACTCAGGGCCTTGTGCTTGCAAGGCAGACACTCTGACCACTGAGCTAAATCCACAGCCCCCAGATCTAATAACTTTTATTGTTTTTTTTTTTTTAACTAATAAACTGAATAAAAAGCTGCCTGATAGGACAGTCACACAGCACCAGCCGTGAGACATACAAATTATCGCCCTGTGGTGTATGTGTTAACCTTCATTACGGCTATACTTCCGCCTTTGGCAAATTATCAACATTTGTTTTTCAGAGAAGCAGGAGCGAAAATCACAAGAAAAAGTGTTATATTATGGCCAATTACAATAAACACTGCCTCAAAATTTACAGATCTTCTATAAAATAAGTGATTTCCACGGACCTTGTTGGTATGTATAAAATGCTTTTGGGACACTATGTAGAAATAGCAAAGTAATTGCATACTTCCCATTACAGCTGGAAGACAACTTTAGGGTTTGCATTATCTTTGTTAACTTATTTTCCTCAGATTAAATCATCTCCCTAGAAAAACCAAACTGCTAACAACAAAACCCACAAAAGTAAAAACAAATCTATGTATGTGTATATGTGTGTGTGCCTCCCAACTTTACTGACAACTATTTGCAATACTATTTCCTCATTTAGTAATTTCACTAGAAGTTTGAAGCCCCCCTCAATTTTTTGGCAGTATTGAGATGTGAACCCAGTGCCTTGCACTAAACTACATCCCAACTCTTTTTTGTTATTTTTGAGACAGGGTCTTGCTATATCATCCAGCCTGGGCTAGAACTTGTGATCCTACTGTTTCAGCCTCCTCAGTGCTGGGATTATAGGGGTGTGCCACTGCACTTGACTGAAGTCCACTCATTTTAAAATTACGTAGATTTTATGTGTAACTTCCAGGATGGTATCAACTCCCCCTCCTTCAACTCCATTGGAGTAAAAATTATAATGTCCTCTGGAATTATAATATAATGAAATTTGATTTGTACCTTTAAGAAAAGCAGCAATCTCAAATGCTGCAGATTTGTGACCTACTATTGTTGAAGACTCGTGGACAGGAAAAATAGTACCTAGGAAGCCTTTAAAAATGATAAAATTAACAAAAAATATCGAGGTTTCAGGAAAGCAAAAATCTCAGATTATACAAAGATATTCCATGATAGAATATTACCTCATGAATCAAAGAAGTAGTAATCAATGAGGGACTAGGAGTGAAAAGATGTTTAAAAATTTTTTTGCTTTTATTTTTTGAGACAGTCTCACTATGCAGTTCAGCTGGCCTTGAATTCATTACATAGTCCAGGCTGTGCTCGAACTTACAGTGATCCTCCTTTCTCAGACTCTCAAGAGATTACAGGCGTGAACCACCATTCCCAGCTGAAAAATAACTCTTTTATTTTGTGCTGGAGATTGAACTCAGGGCCTTGTGCTTGTTAGGCAAGCACTCTACCACTGAGCTAAATCTCCAACCCCAAATTAACTTTTTAAAGGGGCTTTTGATTTGTGTCCTCTGACATTCTAAAACTGAAATGTTTGGTTCATTCTGTTAACTTAGCAGAGTAAGTAATCAACAGTGGTTATACAAGCTACTGACAAGGGCCCTAGAGTCACCCCAGATTCTCAGGATAGCTGGCACTGTTAATAATCTGGCTATAAAATGTTCATATTTTGCATAAGATTAATGACTGCTCACTACCAGCTTATAACGCTATCTACTAAATAATTACCACTCAGAATAGCAAAATAAATGAGACAATTAAACAAGGCTGAAATAGTAATAATTTAATGACTTAAAAAGTATTAAGTATCAAGTATATTTATTTTTTAAATGCCTAGGGCATAATAAAGATGCCCCTATTTTTAACTATCTGTAGTTTCAAAAACCCCTCCTAACCTCTTTTTGCACTACTGGAGACTGAACCAAGGGCCTTTGCACTGAGCTACATGTCCAGCCCTTTTATTATTTTTTATTTTGAGACAGAGTCTCACCAAGTACTGCACTGCCCAGGTAAGGTTCTAAACTTTTGATCTTCTTGCCTCAGCTTCCCCAGAGTGCTGGGATCACAGGGATACACCATCACAGCTGGCTTTTAAATATTTAATTACTTCAAAAAATGTTCTAGGCTGGTGCATGCCTGTGATCTCGGCACTCAGGAGGCTTATGCAGAGGATTCCCTGTGCGTTCAAGGTCAGCTTGGAATACAGAGTAAGACTCTGTCTCCCTGCCACATACACAAAAAAGACACTTTCTAACTTCATAGGACTTCCATCCCATTACAACTAATAATGAAACTATTAGTCTTAGTTTTCTGACTTATGACTTCAAAAAAATTTTAATACACAAAAAGGACTAAAAAGAAACAAAATTCTTTATTAATATTATCATTAATACAGGATTTCTTTCTTCTGTGTTGCATAATGTGGTCATATTATTACACTGAGAATTGTTAAGAGACAGCTAGTGTAATATAATTTCCAAATTCTGTAGATTGTTGACCTTATACAGTTTGATTCTCCCAAATCAAAAACATGAATTCTCAAGTATTCTAAAATCCAAAACTTTCTGAGCTTTCTAAATACCACAAATGGAAAATTCTGTACCTTTTTTTTCACATGATATGCCGGAATGACAAGAACACCAAAAATATCGTGTAAAATTACCTATAGCTATGTTTGTGAGGTGTGTATGAAACATTTTAAATGAGTTTCATGCTTAGACTTGGGTCCCATTTCTAAGATATCTCACCATGTTCATGCAAATACCACCCCCTACACACACAGAGAGTCCGAAATCTGAAAACACTTCTAATCCCAAACATTTCAGATAAGAGATACTTAACCTGCAGTAGAAAGAACAATACGATGTCCCGGGTTCTAGTCTTTGTTTCATTACTAAATATCTGTCACCTAGAATAAGTAGTTTACAGTCTTTAAGGACCCCAAATTTCACAACTTTACACAATGAGAATAAGTAGGGGGAAAAAAACTACTTTTCAGGCTTTAAAATTCCATACTTCTACTTCATATTAAAATTAATGTAGTAATCTGTCAAAATACTTGAAAAGCACTGATGTCTGTTAAAATAACAAAAAGTTTTATGACTCTTAAAGAACTGTGCTAAGCAAGCCTACCTAGTCCATGTAAACTGAGACCTACAAGACATAAATGAGAAAACTTGTCAATTTCAAGGAGATCCTTCAATTTTAAAACAATTTCCTAAGAAGCTTCACATAATAAAATACGATTCAAAACTTCAACTTACATGTAACTTCTCAGAAACAGAACCAAAGGTGACTCCTGAATACCTGGACTAAACAATTCTATGTCAAAATCAAGTCAACATTCCTAACCTTAAAATAAAGACCTTCACAAAGAAAAGAGCTCTGATTTCCCCTCCTTCAACATGTATCAGTTTTAAAATGACCGAGTTCAAGATAAAATTGTACAGATTATTTATAGAGGCCCTACCAAC
The DNA here is from genome assembly GCA_004026905.1 of Hystrix cristata. NCBI lineage: Eukaryota > Metazoa > Chordata > Mammalia > Rodentia > Hystricidae > Hystrix > Hystrix cristata. Next base: position 15,978 of record PVJO010004788.1, read on the forward strand.
TACTATAATCAAATCCTTGAGTAATGGAAAACAAAAAACATACCAGTACTGAAGAGTCGAATCATACACTCATGAAGCCAGGGATGAGTAGCATCAATAGCAAATGCCCTCTTTACTGATTGTAGCATCAAAAGAAACTTTTCTATAAAAAGAAAAAGACACATTTTGATCATTTGGTAAAATAAGTTGCCCTCCCTTGGACGGCCAAGACTTTACAGACAGAAAAAGTGAATGAATGTAGGCTTAATCACATCTGAATTTCAACATACACGTGAAGCAACTTCCCTCCAATTAGAAATATTAAACTTTTTTTTCAACGAGCCCCTTGGATTACATCAATTTAGCACTATAAAATCTTACCTACTGTATATATTCTAAGCATTCTAAACCTAAAAACCAAGACCCTTCGCTTATCTTTTACCTGGTTCCAGGCAATACAGATAACATCAACATTACTCATGCACACTCTTTTTAATGGACAATTGCCCCTCCTATGCATATTTTCCTTTAGCAACAGAATGGATCCTTGAAGATCTATTACTCAGATTATGTCCTCTATTTATGAAAATAGCTATTAACAGCTAACATGTGCTTACTATGTGCCAATCACTAGTCTAAGCTCTCTATATTAAAAAAATCTTATCCATGCAACCATCAGTTCTTTCACTGAACCATATTTGGCCTTAATCCTAGTTATATAAATATAGTATATGTGTTATGGTTTTAACAGGTATCAACTTTATTTTTCTAGTTTGTTTTTTGTTTTTTTGGTGCCGGGGATCGAACTCAGGGCCTTGTGCTTGCAAGGCAAGCACTCTAACCACTGAGCTAAATCCCCAGTCCATGTATCAACTTTAAATCTTGGTTTTTTATATATATATATATATATATATATATATATATATATATATATACACACACACAGTATATGTATTATGACTTTAACATGTATCAGCTTTAAAATGACCGAGTTCAAGATAAAATTGTACAGATTACTTGTTGAGGCCCTATCAACTACTATAATCAAATACATGTAAAGCTGGTAACATGTTGAAATCATTGAAGAAGTCACTGCATCATCGTCTCCATAATATCCTGTACATAGCAGGCAGGCGTTTCTACAAGGAGACCTTGTAGAAACACACTGGCCTTTGCCAAAATAAATCCTACAGCGACGAGGCTATTACAGATGCATGACTTACTTAAGAAATACCAGTGATCCATTTTATCAGTGCCACTGTACCCTAAGTGCCTACCTTTCCTAAAGTAAATCTCAAAGGCAAAAAGATGAGTTTCTATCTTGTTCTTCACCAAGTTCTTCAACGGTGTTAAAAATTTAATAGCTTCTTCCAATGGAGTTTCAACCTAACAAAAATAAAAGATATTATACAAATGGAAGTAAGATTCCCGGGGAATGTGATTTTATTCTACTAAAAATACTGTTTTGTTTTTGTAAAAAAAAAAAAAAGAAAAATCACTTACCAGCAACTCTGAAATATACTGTTGTATTTTAATCTGCCATAAACTAAACAAAGGAGATTTTGAACTCCAGAACTCTTTTGGGGGCTGGGGGACAATAGTGGGGATTGAACTCAGAGCCTTGAACACTAAGCCACATCCCTGATCCTGTTTTTAATTTTGAGACAGGTTCTCACTAAGTCACCCAGGTTGAGCTCTCACTTAAATCCTCCTACCCCAGCCTCCGAGAGTGCTGGCATTACAAGCATGTGCCACCGCAAGTAGTCTAGAACTCTTAACTAATCTTTAACCATAGATATTACATTATCTCTGAACAGAAGCTATCCAACCTGAAGGACATGGATAACATAGAACCATGAAAAAACAATAGCTAAGAGAGAAAAAAAAAATACAGAAGAAGAATACGAAAGAATGGAAAGGGGTATAAAAGAAATTGTAGAAACTATTATAGAGTGAAAATTCTTTATAATCTAAGCAAAACAAAGCATAATCAAGCTATTCAAAATAGTATACTATCAATTCTGTCTTGCTTTGTTATATTACAAATTGTATAGCAAGCCACCTTTATTCAAATATCATAATAAAGGATATGGCAGTTGAATAATTTATATTTATAGAACTCAGTCACTACCATTCACCATTCTCTACTAATTATATAACTGCCACATTGCTAGGCAGGAGTAATTTTTACTATATGGTTGTGCTGCTACAATAATCCTGGGCTGAGTATTGAGACAAGACTGTTCCCTACACACTGGGGTGCAACGGAGAAACATCACCATGCTTATCAGAAGTGTGCTAAACATCTGTATTCTATAGTCACCTTCACTCATCAGAGAAGAACTAATAATTTATTCTTAATGGAAAACTGGACTTGTCATACCTATGCAACAGGCCTCTGCCATCACAGTAACCCTGGTTTTACAAACACAAGTTCTGGGCAAGAAATTATTTCACAGAATTCAAAAAAACAAAACATGTTACACAAATGAAATGTTACCTATGGGATTTACCTTGTCCTAAAATGTAAAAGTAGTTGCCCTTGTAGTACAATAAAAATACCCATTAAAATCTCAACTACAGTGCCAAATGGTGTTATTTTGAAATACACATGCTCTAAACCAAAAATGAAATGTGGTACTGTCATCCTAATTACTACATATTCAAGAACCAAGAGAAAATAGGGTCTCCATAAGTATGTCTGCCTCACACATTTGTAAATATTTTGCTTCTTATTCCCATTACTCTAACATTATACTGGGTTTTAATTTGTAGTACACAGAGATGACATGTTTCTCCCAGGGTAAGTCAGAGAAGAAAAACTGAAATTGAAAATCAACTATATCAAGCTTTTCATGTTTCTAGGAGTATAGACTGAAATGAGAGTCAGTGTGTTGACAGGGTAATATACTATCAGGGAGATACAGCTGCTATTACAAAATGGAAACAAGAAATATGGGAAGATAAATCAAGACATGTATGTATCATTTATGTATCATTATATGGTAAAATCAAGTACTTGAATTTGGAAGGAGAAAACAGAAATTAAGTCCTAATTCTAAGAAACGGGAACATATGCCCCCAAAGGATATCTGGATCTGTTGTTCCCACATGTAGTCTCATTCTATGTGCCTTTTTTGGCGGAGTGGTGGTGATGGTGGTAGTGGTGCTGGGAATTGAACTCAGGGCCTTGTGCTTGCTAGGCAAGTACTCTACCACTTGAGCTAAATCGCCAACCCCTCCTTGTGCCTTTTATAGGTGACATTTTGTCTGGGTTAATCTAAATGTTTAATATATGTACATAATCACAATAAAACAAACTACAATCTGTCTTTATACACTTAATGAAGTACAGGGTTATATATATGTAAGCATGCAAACAAGAATGAGACTCTAAAATCAGTGCTTAAGGCTGGGGATTTAGCTCAGTGGTTAGAATGCTTGCCTAGCAAGCACAAGGTCCTGAGTTTGATCCCCAGCACCAAAAATAAAATAAAATAAAATCAGTGCTTAGGTAAAAAGAAAAAAGTCAAAACTACCCTTAAGTTAAAAGGAGACCTAGGCAGATAGATTTATTAATTTACATTATTTGTATGAAATGAATATCTTTAAGTACCAAAATCACAGTCATTGTAGCAAGATGTTCACAAGAAAAGAGGTATACAAGAACTGAGATAGATGTCAGTCATGTCTCCTATCTCCTACTGAGCTGGGGTCCTGTGTTCACTGAGTGGAATACTGGACAGAATTGCCAACATTATATATAGTCTTCTCTGTCTTGCTTTTAAAAAAATTACAGCCAGTCACAAAGAGTTTAATTCACACAAATTAAATACATGTAGGATAAGAATGCATTGTACTTGGACAATTTAAGACATTTGCAAGGCAATTTTAATCACATGCAATTTTCACATTTATAATAAACTGACTTGAAATCCAATCCCTAGGTTAAAATATGTTGTATAGGAATGTATCTCTCCACACTGCCAGCACAGCTAAAGTAAAGTTTAAAATTATTAAACCCTTATGTATACACAGGAAAAATACTAAGGATTCATAGCCCTTGAAGGAAGATGTGATGGGAAACATTAAGATGCATAGGATGCGAGGAAATTCATAAATACAACCACTGCCTCATGCATGGTAAGTTAGAGAAACAAGTGATACAGTTCCCATGAAAACCTCAGATATAACCCAGGTGTGATGGTGAACATCTGTAATCCTGGAGGCAGAGCAGGAGGACCGCCAGTTCAAAGACAGCCTCAGCAATTTAACAAGACCCTGTCTCAAAATCAACTAAAAAGGAAGGGAGACATAGTTCAATGTTCCCCGGGTTAGGAGAAGGAAAAAAAAAAAAAAAAAAGACCTCAGATTACCACCAATTTATGCTTAGTTTACTGAATGCTTAACTTACTATATTTCCTTTTCATTTTTTTTCTCCCTCTTAGATGGACTTACTGCATATACATATATGTATGTATATATGTATCTCCCTGAACTGGTAACATTAAATTTGCCATTTACCGCATGTAAGAGTGATGAAACACAAGAGCACATAAAAAAAATAATAGACTGCAGACCCAGATTTGGTGGGCAACTCTTAAAATAGCCTACAATATTACTCCAAGTTACTCCAAGTTTGGTGTAATTTTACACTGCTACCACACTGGGGGTATGGGTGAATATGGATTCCATTATTACATAGGGGTATCATGGAGAAAGTCAACAAAGAATGGTGTTATGCTGCTTAGCAGGTAAGAATATACAGGTATGTAACAAGGAACAATTTATGACGGTGTTGCCCTCCACTAAGCTTGTTCCAAACAAAACAAAAGCATTTTCTGCAGGTATTTTTTTGTTCTGAGACTTAACAATGCTAGCCACAATTAAGCCTACATCTTGGAATCAGGTTAAAAGATAACCATGATAGCCTGGGCAGAAGGAAAACCTAAGAGTCTCTTTGGATGACTGGTGCAAGAATTCTACTCTGTAGAAGACTCTTTATTACAGAGTGACTAAACAATACAGATATCTCTTCAAGAACGATATTAGGATATGGAAGGATCCTTAAAGTTAACATTATGCCCCAGATGACTTTGCAATTCTCCATGAGGCCTGAAAGGTGAATTTTCTATGTTTCCTTGCTTTCCTATATATTCTTCCAAGAAATTCCCAACAATAAAATGATATTTATCTTTGTTCACAGTGGTTATACATTTGTAAAAAGATGGCAATACACACGTGTGAAATCCAATTAGATTTTTCTCTATTTCTTGTATCAACATTTCTATGTTTATAAGATGTTACTACTTGCTCAGTTATAATTCTAAAGGTGTTCTCCAGCTCTGTTTGGAATTATAATTTTCGTTACTTACAAACCAGAAAGAAAATGATTTTGAATTTTAATGCTAAAATTAAGGTCTAGAAGAGTATTTTCACTAAATTGCTTTAACATAATGGATTATGCAAGTATTTTCACATGGAGTAGGATGCCAATGGTCACAAGAAAGTATATAGTTGTGTTATCATTCAAAATGGTTCATGTAATAATGGACATCTTGGTTTCAACTCGACAGTTAAAAACAGCAGGTCACAGCCAGGAATGGCAGCGCACATTTCTAAGCCCAGAACTCAGAGAGGCTGAAGTGAAAGAATTTCAAGTTAGAGCCCAGTGTGGACAACTCAGCAAGACCCTGTCTCAAAATTTTAAGAAAAGGCTGAAAATGTAGCTCAGTGTGAAGGCCCTGGGTTCAATCCCCAGTAGATCTCCACCCCTACCCAAAACCAAACCAAAGCAAACCCACAAAACACCCAGCAGGTCAGATTCTGGCGTGGGGAAAATATTCAGGGGCTTTTAGGACATCAGGATCAAATAAGGAAGGCCAGTAAAGAAAATACTATAAAGTGACAACACGGGTAAGTGCAAGTCCTTATAACAAGCTCAATTTAGCCTAGATAAAAAACATTTCATGTTACCCCTTATAACAGATACCAGATGAATTACACACTACCTTCTCTTGTCCTACTAAGGATTTTTCTTAGTTCTATTTTATACATGAGAAAGCCATCAAAGAGGTTAGACAAAGTGATGCAGGCACACAGTACAAGTCTAAGAACTAATATCCAAACTCAGATCAGAATGACTCAAAAGCAAAACTTTTCCCACTAGACTATACTAGATTACTGTGGAAGAAAACCATGACTTCAAGTTTAAATACGAAATATGATCAGAAACAATGAATTAATAAAATAAAAACAAAATTGACTTTTGGCTCTAAAATCTATAATCACATCACTTCTCAGCCCTTTGGCTAAGATAAAGTATAAAATTTATAATCACATTGATTGAATAAGACAGTATTAAAATGACAGCAGCTGGCCATGAAATTTCACCCAACTGTGCTAACCACTATTATTAAGTACCTTGGCCAGTTTCTCTGGGATAAGTTCTTCTTTTGGACCTCCAATCTCCTCATCATCATCATCCTTCTTCTTTTTCTGATTTCTCTGCTGCTTTTCTTTTTCTGCATTTTTTTTCTCTTCTTCTATCTGGGCTTTCTTTTGAGCTCTTCTTTGTTTATTACGTAACTTCTTTAGCTCTTTGTCAGACATGTTTGCTGTAGGCAGTGAGTATTAATGAAATCATAAACATATTAATCAGGTTAGTAATTATCAACTACTTTTTAATATTCCCAAGTTCCCATAAAAAAGTATTACATGATATGCATATAAATGTGCCCATATATGCCTAGCCTTTTAATGGCTCACATTAGACAGCAAACAGAATCTCTTTAGAAAAAGTGTTTTGGAAAAGGTGGGGTAATCAAGAAGCCATAGCAAAACACATGAGTTCCTCCAGCAATTCTAAACTACTTGCAATTATATGAATACAAAAGGTTGTTACATATCTCTCTAGCTCTGGACTATGTTTTCTTTTACATTATGCATTCTTCTAATCTGGCCAGTTGTTTATTCTCTTTTCTATGCCTAGTATATTCCTTCTCATCATGTATCTTATTGGAACATCCATCTCTTAGATTACGGACTTCTTGGTAGATGACACTGTCATACTCATAACTTTGAATTCTCAAGGCCTAGCAGCAAGCCAACCATACAAAAAACACTCAAATTAATAACTATGATGAGTTTTATACTGGTATTGAAAATTAACAATATTCTTAGACTATTAAGAATTTCATCAGACTATTAAGTATTTCTTAGATTATTAACAATATCCTTAGAGTATTAAGAATTTAAGAAAGACTGGAAATCACTGATTCCAGTTACAATAAAGCGAATGATGTATATGTTACAATGATGTAAAGTGTTACAATAAAGCGAAAGATGTGTATGTTTAGATTTTGAGCAAGAAATGTGAAAATAATATGTTCGGTCAGGGTTTATTTGGCTAACACTCGTTAATACTGAAAAATGAAAAAAATGGCATTCCAAAATACATCAATTCTGTGGTAATTTCAAAGTATCTGTACAAATTGTTCCCTTTAAAAGGTGAAGCCTATACTTAGTGACTCCCTTGGCAAGAACAGAATCTACTACAAATGAACGTGTCTAACAGTTAAGGCTCAATCTCAATAGCCCTGTGGAGTCCTCGTTTTCTTGTAGATCACTCAGAGGAACCTTATGGAAAGACCCACGTGGCCAAACGAAGGCTACAGTCACAAGTAAGCCATTTTAGAGACAGAGCCTCCAACCCAGGTCTTCCTCCATGTCTTGTCATCTTGACTTCAACCTCCTCAGAACATCCTGAGCCTTCAGAACCTTATGGTTAAGTGACTTCTCAATTCCTGACACATAGAAAATGTCAAATGTTTGTCCTTTATAGTTGCTAGGTTTTTGAGCAATTTGTTTTGCAACAGAAAATAATCAGCACAGATTTTGGTATAAAGAAGTAGGACACTGCTATAATAAAAGCCTAAAATATGGAAGTAACTCTGTACCAGAGAGTAGCAAAATGTGGACAGACCTCACAGACAGCTTCAGTGAAAAGTCTGAAGAGCTTTGGACTATTATTAAGTTGGCTTTCACCACAGGTAAGGGCTCAAAAGGGGTGGAAACTTTAAGCAAATCAACTAGTGATCTAGCTAAGGTGATTTTCAGTGTTGAATGTGGCACATGATTCTTTTTGCTGCTTAGCGTAAAATCGAAAGAGGAGAGAGAAACTAAAATAATTACCAGGGACTTGATGGTTTTGAAAACTCAAGTCTCTCCAGAAATATCTGCTGAGCAAAGATCAAATCCAAGGCATTGTCAGGAAAACATGTCAAGGAGGAAAGCAAAAAACTTGGCTTTAAAATCTTTTAATGTGTCTGGGAAACTTGAGGGTTCTTTCCCTAGTACAAGATGCATGTGGACTCCAACAACATTCACGAAAACAGCCATAGTATTAAGATAATTCTATGGGCAAATACACAGCAAATTTGGACTGAAAGGAACACAGAGTAAAAAATGGCAAGAGGCTTTCAGACCCTCAAAATTTTACAAGCAGAAAGCAGATGAAAAATTATTTAACTGCAAACAAGTATCAACCTTGGAGAATGGAAGGGTAACACAGAAGGTGGAACCAAGAACCCAGAGAGCACAGCCAACAGCTACAGAAAATTACTCCTGTCTTGAGTCTAGTCAAGAAGTAAACTGTTGGGGTGGGCATGATGGCGCATGCCTACAACCCCAGCACTTGGGAGGCTGAGGCAGAAGGATCACCGAGTTCAAGGCCACCTGGGCTACATAGTGAGTTCAAGACCAGCCTAAAATGCATAACAAGACCCTGTCTCAAAAAACAAACAAACAAAACAAAACAAAAAGAGCTAAGTTGCTGTTAACCTGTGTCCCACTGGACTTGAGAATTGACATCAGCCAGTAACTTCTCTGGGTCTTCTAAAAATACCCATAGTAGGGGGGTCCTATCCCTGTTCTAGCATTTTATTTTGGGTTCGTAGTTGGTAAGTAAATTGTCTCTTTAGTTTACATGATTTCATATGAAGAACTATTTTTAAAAAGCTATATATACTTAGGAGAAAAGAGCTGTCTCAAGGAGCCACATCAACACGGGTAACTGTTTTATATAGCACTGTGGACTTTAAGCTAGTACTGTAATGGGACAAGATTTCTGATGGCCTTGGGAAAAGGAATTGTATTTTGTACATGTAGAATATAAGCAATTTGTAGCTAAAATGCACACCATGTCAGTTAAAAATATGTCCAAATATTCTCTAGTTCTTTTTTGCTCAAGTGTAAGATGTACAAGGTGACTTTCTTCCAATTAAAATGTAAAGGAAGTGATCAGATTTCATGTCAGGGATGTAAAACATTAAAAAGTTGTGTGGTTTTGCCCTTGCTCTCTCATAGCTAGGTACCACATCTTGGAACTGTAGAAATCCTACAGAAAAACTAAAAATAAAGCCTCCTGGCACAAATGTATGAGTGAGCCCTCTACAAAACAGACCTTGTGGTCGGTCCTGTTCAAACACTGCAGGCTTAGCCCAAATCTCAGCTGTACCTTTGTTTGAAAGAGACCCTAAACCAGAACCACCCGAGCGCTTCTGAATTCCTGACCCACAGAAACAGCTGTTTTATGCAGCTAGATTTAGGGATAATTTATTATCCAGAAATAAATATACAACTACTCAAACCAAATAGATACCTGTTTTTCTTTCTCCTGATAAACAATGCTTTTTGGCTCTGGCATTGAACCCCGCCCCAGGTCTTCGACACTGCACTCTATGCCCAGCCACTCCACTCTACCCTTTTCCAATTTTGCAACAGGGTCTTGCTAAGTCACCATCGAGCTAGGCTCAAATTTGTGATCCTCCTGCCTTAGCTCTCAGAGTGCTGAGATCACAGGCATGTGATACCATAACCGGCATGAAGAATCCCTTAATACTAAAAAAAGAAAATTTCAAACGAGGATCAAAAAACTACATTCTGAAAATACAAGACTATAAATGGAAGGCTAAATAAATGCTGACTTTTTAATGACTTGTAAGATAACTGCTATACCATTTTCATTCTTGCTACAAGCTACCTAAGAGTACACACATAAATGTTCTCAACAACTTTGTGGATCAGAGTATAATATATATCCATAGGTTCAGCATCCACACTGCAGATTCAATTAACCTCAGATCAAAAATATAAAAAAAAAAAAATTGTACAGCTGGTTGTGGTGACACACACCTGTAATCCCAGCACTTGGGAGGCTAAGGCAGGAGGATCCTGAGTTTGATCTCACCTTGGGCTACACAGTGAGTTCTAGGCCAGCCTGGACTACACAGTGAAACCCTTTCTCAAAAAAAATCAGAAAGTAATTCTCTGTTGGTACTGAACATCACAGACTTTTTTCTTATCATTATTAGCTAAACAGTACAATTTACATCATATTAGTTATTATAAGCAATCTAGAGTTATTTACAATATACAGGCAAATGCACAGTTTTATGCAAATATCCATTATGCCATTTGATATAAGAGACTTAAGCATCCCTGGATTTTAGCACCTAAAGAGGGCCCTGAAACCAGTCTCTAAGGATACCAAGAGATGAGTATATGAGGAAACTGAGGTTGCAGAGTTCTAAAAAATGAAAATTACAGGTGTGTGCCACCAGAACCAGCTGTACAATTTTTTTTCTCATGCAGCTCATAGTGATGGTAAAAGTCAGAGCAAAGACCTAAATCTACTTCACACTGACAGCAAAGTCTAACAAGTTTTTTCTACTATGTTACTGTATTATGGGTCTGCAATGGTCACTATACTAAATATTTTCAGCTTTGGAGGACATGAGTCTCTTGCAGCTAAACTCAGCTGTACATGTTTCAGTAAAATTTTATTACCAAAACAAGACTACAGTGTGGATTTGATCCATAGGCTACAGTTGGTGGCCACATTCTCTATTATCTGTCACTGCCTTAAAAGGACTCATGTCAGCTCACCACAGTAGATTTATCATGAGTGAGTCACAAGCTCTTTGGACACATAGTTAATTTATGTCCTCCTCCATGCAAGACAACTTTAACTGAGAACGTCTTTCTCAAATAACTGTCGAGGGAAGACTTCTCTCCAGAAATCCTGATACCCTACTATAAAAATGGTACGTTAAATATGGGTCAAATGATAAGCCACTGGACAAATTTCCTAGTTTAATTCCAAGGTGGTGTTTAATGCTTAAGCAATATTCATCCTTTAGTAGGATAATCACAATTACTACTAAAAAGAGGAGCTGGGCATGGTGAAACATGCCTGTAAAACTAGCACTTAGGGAGTCTGAGGCAGAAGTCTGAATCCAGAGTAGGTGGTTTAGTGAGTTAGACTCTGCCTGAAAATAAAAATGACAAAAAGGGCTGGGGATGTAGCTCAATGTGAAAGCGCAGGTTCAATTCTAGATACTGCAGAACTAAACTAAATAGCTCTCGAAAAAAAGAGGAACAACCAGTTACACTAGCAGCCACTAGTAATTATGTAGTTAGAAATTATAGTGCTGTAGTTAGATGAGTAAATCAGATATTAAATGTAAAACTTAGGAATTCAAACTTCTTAAATGCTAAGTATCTAAATCTTTTGCTAAATCTTTAACTTGTTTTGAAAATAAGCAGTATTTTTTCTTCTGTTGCTTAAAGAAATTCACCAAATATCATCTGCTAACTTTGTATAACATCTTACCACAATTAAAAAATTCAGAAAGGGGCTGGGGATTTAGCTCAGTGGGTAGAGTGCTTGCCTCATAAGCACAAGGCCCTGAGTTCGATCCCCAGCAACCAAAAAAAAAAAAAAAAATTCAGAAAGTAGTGTAGTATCCAACACCATAAACACATATAAAAATATTGCAGCAAAAGATAGTACGAAATCACTGACTGTTGTACCTGTATCAGCTTCGTGTTCTTTATTCTCATCAGTAAGGGGGTTGTCATGAAGCTTCAAATAGATCTCGATAGCAATTCTTGCTGCCTTGAAGTAAAATGGATGCTGTCGAAGTACATCTTCTAGTTTTAATAAGTCCACATATGATCTAAGGGTAATCTTCCTCATACAGTATGTATGAAAGTCAAACTGGTCATCAGTGATTTCTATAAAATGCTAACAAAATTATCTTTTTATTATTATACTGAAGTAAGGCAATGTCTAAGAAAACTAAAATCAAATCCTTGGAATTACTTGCTTCTTTGGCACAAAAAAAATTAGTAGAACAAAAATATTACCATCATTCAATAGAAATACTCTGCATATCAAATAAATTGGCCACCACCCAAAAGATATGACATGCAGTCAGTACTAAGGCTCAGTGAATACAAAGGAAGCACAAATGGTACACACACAGGCACTCTCTATCTATAATCATACTTAAGTAAAGCTATTCTAACCAATCAGCTATAAGTAATTAACACACAAAACAGTACAATACAGCAGACTCACACTGAGTTTATTTAGAGCAATCTGAAAGTGATTATAATATATAATATTTGGTATTTTTTTTGAGCCTATACATTTGAACCCTATGTAGTATCATGCTGGTGTGTAGGAAGGAAATCAGAAACTGCCATATTTCAACCCAACATTTGCATTCTACACTTGACAATATTACAAATGTAAACTTAATTATATAAACTATGTTTATCTAGCAGTTGGGGATTTAGCTCAGTGGTAAAGCATTTGCCTAGCAAGCACAAGGCCCTGAGTTAGATCCCCAGCACCCAAAAAACCCAAACAAACAAAAAACCCCGACGTTTATTTGTGAAAAACAAGCTAAACAGGAAAGTTCACTACAAATGATAAAAATGAATCTAAAGTAAAGAGAAATAAAACAATGATTTCATCATAAAACGAAGAGCTGCTATCTACAGAAGCAATGTGAGAAGCACCAAGGCTTGGATCCTGCAAGAGTATATGGTATGGCATCACTACCCAGCCTCACGCTAGACAAGACTTTAGTACTAGCAAGTTTTTATGTACTACTGAAAAAGCAGCAGAAACTCTCAAAAATGTTTCGAAAATCACTAAAAACATAAGCAAGACAAAATTTCCACAAAGTTTTTGAAAAAAATTGTTACAAGAGGGGGTTGGGGATTGTTACAAGAATAGATAATAATTAAAAAAAAAGAATAGATAAGAGTATTCTGCTAAAAATATAGCTTCTATTTCCATTATAAAATTGAAAAAAGCGCAAGGCCCTGAGTTCGATCCCCAGCATCGAAAAAATAAGTAAATAAATAAATAAAATTGAAAAAAGTAAACACTGATTTTAAAAATTGCCTACTGTGACTTATGAAGATGGAAAAAAAGTACAGGATTTGCCCCAAACCCTCAATGTCTAATAAAATATAAGAAATTCATATGTATAAGGTACTTACTCTCTCAATTTCATGACATTTCTTAAGTGCTTCACCAAATTTATTCATTGCTTTATATGCTTGGGCACATTCTGTCTGGAACCACATGCACTGCATTTCATTCAAATTCTCTACTGCTGATGTTCCTTCCTACACAAAAATTACACATATTCAGGTTCACTTCTTACCAAATGCATCATTCCAGCACTAACTTAAGAAGAAAAAAAAATCAATTGATTTGAATTCTGAAATATTCTTTTGGTTTTTAAAATCATTTATACAGTAAGAAGTAGTTACTAAGTGAAATAATTTGAAATTCTGTTTATAAACACTAAAAATATTAAGAATTTTTCCAAATGGTTAAACAGAAGGTGTATATTAACTGGGCAGTAGGAACTAATGTAAGAAAAAGAAGCTTAGCAGATAAAGTATCACTGCTCTTAATTTCTAAAAAATTCCCCCAAACATACATCAATATAAACCAGAATTCACAAATCATAACAATTATGTAGCAAGAAAATCATTTATACTAATGCTGATTTGAGTTTTTCCAGTATAGTGATTTAATTAAATTCTGGCTAGGTGGGCACACATACCTGTATGCCTGTAATCCCAGCACTTGGGAGGCTGAGGCAGGATGATTGGAGAGTTCAAACCCACCCTGAACTACATAGCACAATCTTCTCTCAAAAAAGCTAAATAAATAAATAAAAAATTTAAAAATCTGGGCTATTCTTATACTAAAAACATTAAAAAGACCAAGGTATGCTGGGTGTGGTGGCACACATCTGTAATCGCAGCATTTCGGAGGCTAAGGCAGAAGACTGCCTCAAATTCAAGGCCAGTCTGCGTTACATATTGAGTTCAAGGCCAGCATGAACTAGAGAGCAAGATCCTATCTCAAAAAAAAAAAAAAAAAAAAAAAGAGAGACTAAGGTACAAGTATAAATTGGCTAATTAACTGTATCTTGTTTATTCAAAAGTAAGAACTGTACAAACCCTTGTAAACTTTGAGCACATTTCTTCAGCCTCTTTAATCAGATTGGCTTTTAGCATGTATTTTGCACACTTGGAGTTAATAAATCTGTCTGCTGTGTCCAAGGCCTGGGCTTCATCCATCCACCTTGCAGCTTCTTTAATATTCCCAGCATGCTTATAAATCACAAAAGCAAAGCAACTAGTGAGTATGCTAATTTTACTGGATAGGTCATTTTCTTCCCATTGATAATTAAAATAAATGAAAGAAAAGGTATTATTCTGAATCTGAAGCTGCTAATCAACATGAAACATACATTCCTCTGTAAATGCTTACACCTTTCTGGCGACCTATCTGTAGACCCTCTGAAAATAAAGATTTGTTTTAATGTTATATCTACAATGTGTACAGCAGTACTTGGCACACTCCAAATATTCAAAAGCAACTGTCAAATCAAAGAATAAAATGATAATTATATAAGCCTTTAAGTGAGAACAACATAATTCAATGTAGACAAAGTGACAGCCACTTTCTATTCCAAAGAAACCTGGAAACATTAGTGATTCGGAGCATTAATGGACAGCCCCCAGTGATCCTCATTCAAATTCATCTAAGTAGTGGCAAAACCACAAAAGCAATGAGCAAAATTTGCCTTTAAAAAGTGCTGGGGGTGAGGGGGTTAGCGCAATGGTAGAGTGCTTGCCTTGCAAGCAGAAGGCCCTGAGTTCAATCCCCAGGCCCAGCCTCCCTCCATCACCACTGCAAAGTGCTGGGGATGTAGCTTAGTGGCAGACCACCTGCCTACTGTGCTTAAGGCTCTGTGTTCAATCCTAAGCAACACACCACCACCAAAATAAAACTTAAAACATACTTAATTTCATAATTTTCTTACTAAATAAATCAGTTTCACAACTATTCCCTCAACGGCTTTGAGTATTAAGTTTTATTTGCAATAAGATAGAAAAAGAGCCAATTTTAAGATGATGCCAGAACATATAACTGGAGAGTCTCAAGCAGAGCCCAGGAACTGGAGAGTCAAAAGATATAATAGTAAGTAAGAGGCATAATAAAATCTTTGCAGTTTCACTTCATCAACTATTGATATGTAATCACACTCAATTATTAATCGAAATATACACCTTACAGCAAATAACTTACCTTTGGATTACCTGTACTCTTATTCATCCAATGAGAATAGCCAGATATATATAAATACATGAGATTACATGCATGAATAGCCTTATGTAAGTGCAGATATAGGTATAGATAGATGATCAAATAAGCATGACCATGAAAACATTAGAAGAAATCAGACTGAGAAATGTGCTTTTTATTCCATGTTTTCTTGCATTATATATGTCATTTTTCTTACAACATTTAGAATCCATGAAATACAAAAAAATTGACACATATAATTACCTAAAGGGGGGGGATTTTTACCTTATAGATTTTAGCTTTCACAAGAAAGAGTTCTATCAACGTAGGTGTACTTTCAATAGCAGTATTTATATATTCCAAAGCAATAGATGGCTGACCAATTTTGTCATAATGTTGCGCCAAGTAGTACTGGACCCAAAGTAATGTGGTTGGTGGCTCCTCCTTTCCATCATCTTTAAAAAGCAGGGAATGAGGGAGAGGGAAGAAATCAAGAGTAGGTATTACATAAATTAAGAATATACCCCTCAGAATGGTTCCTCTATAAGGAAATCAGATTCAAAGTCATTTACATGCCCAGCTATTAAAAATACAACTACAAATGGAACATCTCTGAAAGGGACCACATTTTCTATTCTGTATCCACAGAGCCCCTCAGCACAATGCTTTGCACATAACGTTTTATAACAAATATGGCCGATAAATAAGATCAACTCTATAATCACCTAAAAAGAAAAGCAAAAGGAAATTGGGGGGAGGGCTGTTGTATTAAACCTATGAGAATGTATGGCCCAGAAGAAATTTTTCCATTAATGGGAGATTTAAAAAAAAAATGAAGTCTGACTGCTTGAGTTCCAATGTACTAAACTGTATAAATACATCTACAATGTGGTTATTTTAAATTCTGATGATAATCTTAGTAGATTTTAATATAGTGCTAAATATACAAAGATAAAATTATTTAGCCTGAACACTATACCCCGAAAATGAGATGATTTTAAAAAAGTATTCTCTATTTTAGTTCAAGATTGAATATACTCAAAAGAAAATGTGTAAGTTAAATATACAACCCACACATTTAAAAAAAATTCTTTTTTAATACCAATTTCTACAATCTGAGAATTGTTACTTGCTTTCAAAGAAAGCAATATATTTTTTTTTTTGCCCTCATAAAAGCAGGATGACTCAGTGGACAAACAACAGGAGTGGAACTCACCAACTCCGGATCTAACACATCTGCAACAAAAGTGCTGCATATTCTTGGGCATGTCACTGAACCTCTTCCACATTTGTAAAATGTATAGGAAAATGCTGATGAGCAAAGGAACATCATGATGATTAACCAGTGACACCATGCTAACGCCTTCTAAAAAGTGCTATCAAAATTAAAACTGAGACCTAGAATGAACAACTTAACAGCAGTTTATAACCTGAATTCTGTGGTGGGCTTTCCCACTATAGGAATCAGACGTCCTTGGAAAGACAATTGATTCCAGATCTTCACAGGCAGTATACAAGATAAAATGTAATATCTTGTCATATTAAACAGCTACCAAAGTAAATTAAAAAAAAGTAAATTAAACAGCTACCAAACACTGCCATGACGTGAATGATGGAGCCACGTGAGATTTAAAACAGCAAGTGTGTTTAAACTTACAAGTTCATAATGTCTTAAAATTTAATTTATTTGCCATCTTTGAAGGAAAACCTGAATCAGATGAGTCAACTGATTCTTTTGAAAACTTACCCAAAAAAGGGAAGGAGAGAACAATGTTATTTATGTTTTTTCTATACGAATGGAAATACTGGGTAAGCAAATAATAGATGAAATAAAAATTGTCTTTTAATATATTAACACTTTATGTCTACTGATGGAAGAATATACCACCTATAAAATAATCTTGCTCTCCCCAGCATCGCCTCAAAAAACGTTGCTCACCACCCTTATGTTCAAAAAACCAAAACAATAAAAAGGAATATCTTAAAGCCTCTAGTCAGACCTATTCCAAGATTGTGTAGTAACAAATATTTTATTTTTAAAATGTAGTACTATTATTGGTTTTTTGAGACAGGGTCTCATTATATAGTCCGGGCTGGCCTTGAACTTATTCTATAGGCCAGACTGGCCTCAAATGAGTGTTCCTCCTGCTTTACCCTCCACCTTCCCAAGAATTAGGATTACAGGTGTACACTACCACACCTGGCAACAGATATGTTTTATATCTGCTCTGTCCAATATGGCAGGCATTGGCTACTGTGCTATACATGAGTAACTGAATTTTTGTTATTACTTAATCTTTAAAAATGTTAATTAGCCAATTAGAGGTTAATGCTAGCACAGTAGATAACAATTCTACTTCTATCTACCAACTTACAAAAAATTCAGAGGCTAGAAGAATAATGTATTAGCAGATAAGGTACATTCAACAAAATCTAGACAAAGAAAACACAAGAAAAGACTTCCTCAACAAATAATCCATTAGGAAAAAAAAAAACCAAATAACCCATTAGATAGATTAAAAGAACTTACAAGACATATCAATCAAACTCAAAGCATAAACTTTATTTGAATTGTCATTCAAACAAACTTTAAAAAAAGAAAAGAACAGGGCCTGGGAATTTAGCTCAGTGGTTAGAGTGTTTGCCTAGCAAGCGCAAAGCCCTGAGTTCGATCTCCAGTTCCAAAAAAAAAAGGAACAAATACTATACAACGTTTCATATTTAAAAAGTACTCATTTTCAAGTGTGATAATGGTATTATGATTTTGTTTTAATTTAAATCCTTATCTTTAGACAATATTGAAATGTTCATGGATGCAATGATGTGATATCTGGAATCCACTTGAGAATACTGGAAGAGAAGTAGTTAAGACTACAGATAAAACATTTGAGCATGATTTCAAAACTATTAAAGCTAAGTGATGGGTAAATGGAGAGTCATTATTAAATCTAGTCTTATAGACGTTAAATTTTACATAAAGTTTTTCCCAGTAAACTAATATGGGGGCTGGGGATTTAGCTCAGTGATTAGAGTGCTTGCCTTGCAAGCACAAGGGCCTGAGTTCGATCCCCGGCACCACAAAAAAAAAAAAAAAAAAAAAAAAAAAAAAAAAAAAAACAAAACTAATATGATTCTCTTCTAATGAAGTATCACTACACAATGTGCAAATTAATGGATTACCATCCTAATGGCAAAAAATTTAAAAGCACTATGCTTATTGTCTAAATAATACTGACCTTCTGGTTAAGAGTTTTGTAATGGGGCTGGGGATTTAGCTCAAGTGGTACAGTGCTAGCCTAGCAAGCGCAAGGCCCCGAGTTTGATCCCCAATACCCACCAAAAAAAAAAAAAAAAAAAAAAAAGAAAAAAAGAATTTCATAATGTATTGAAATTTTCAAGATTTTTTAAAACAAAATTTGAACACTTACCATTGGGGTTAAATAAACGGCAGCTTTTTAGAGAGGTTTCATAACCTACTACTAATTCTTCTATGATTGCCACCTAGAGTACAAACACACAAGCACACTTTAATAGAAAAAAAATACATAGTCACTATTGTGCAAAATGTCTTATTTACTACTAAAAAACTGAACACTCCAACACACGCACACATATGCCCCTTTATAAATTTCTTTAAGCTCTGGGTAAAATTTTGAAAATGTCTATTTAAAGAATGCATCGAAACATGTTTTTAAAAGTTCACTGGTAATAAAAAATAAAAAAATTAATGAAAAAGCTCACTGGTAAGCTTCTTTTCCCCACTGGAAAATAAAATTTCGAATGAACCAGAAATCAGAAAATGGTTAGAGCAGTGTTGTAGATGACTTATATCTTGATTCATTTTTATCTCAGATCACATAAGTAATACCTGCAGTTAATGTTCGCTCTTTAAGAATCAAGAATTAAACATCATGTGAAAAAAGAATTTTCCATGCATAGATGGTAGTAACCAACTTTTAATTTTATAATCCAAGAGAATCATTAGTAAAACTGAACTACAAAACAGTGGGGTATCTGAGGTCTAGGAGAATGAGCAGCAGACTAGGTGATGATTTTTCCTGAATCTTGACTATACTAATTTCCCCAGGGTTCGAGAGAGAGCCTGAAAATTTTTAACTCATTAATTCCCTTTTTTAAGCTGTGCACAGTGGCAAATGTCAAGAAGTCCCAGTTACTGAGGAGGCTGAGGCAGGAGGATTGCTTGAGCCCAGGAGTTTGAAGCCAGCCTGAGCAATACAATGAAACCCCACCTCAAAAAAAAAAAAAGCAGAAAAAAAATATTCCCCATCTTTGCTTCATCTAGCTTTATGGATTTCTATTACTACACAAGTTCTCTTAAATGACCTCACTTAAAAAAAAATGACCTCACTTAACCAACACTGGTTTTTAATCTGAGTAAATTGTGAAGTCTGAAGAGTCTTAGGCAGGTTATTCTGGTATACCTGTGCTGTCCTCCCATAAGTAAGGCCACATGCTTACTAAAATTATATTGTTTTCCTGACCCTATTTTAGTTAAATTACATTTATTATCAATGGGCAGAGCTATTATAATGGCAGAATTTAATTCCCTATTATATAAACTTAAGACACGGAAAGAAAAAGAAACTATTTCCATAAGTTGAACGATGTGGAAAGACTCAAAGATAATTTGAAATTTTAAGCCAAATTTAAGTGTAAATTAGAAAAGTATAAAAAAAAATCTTAAAAATTTAGGACTCTATACCTAGGACTGCTTTACAAGCACCAAACTGTTACTCTTTCAAATCTAGAAATCATAGGTGATTTATACAAGTGAAAACAGAAATCAAGAAAGCCCATATAGCCTCGGCTTCTCAAAAGACTGGCAATCAAATGTACAGTACAAATTACAGGTGTTGCATTTGTTCCACCTGATTCTTTTCAATGTAACTAATTTGTTTTAACCCAACCAACATGTCTAAATAATCTAAATTAGGATTAAAATACCCTCTAAAAAGTGTTTTGAATATTATAACACACAGCTGAAAAGGCTGACTTACTGAGACAGAAAACCTTTTCTTATAGAATTTTTTTTCTACCAAATAAAAACAAAGAAAGATTACTAAGCTAAATTTGATTTTAAAATAAAATTACTTCTGGTAATGAATGAAGAGTAGAAAAAATGTTGGAGAAATTGATACCTTACTAACTTTTCATAGCCTACATGGACTCTAATATTACAGTATATAGCAAAAACAAAGGGGGAAAAAAAAGAAACACAAAGGAAAGAAAACAAATAAAAGAAAGTAAAACAAAAAGAAAGAAACCAGCACAGATGCACTTAAACTTCAAGCTAAAAAGATCCATAGCAGATTCACAGAACATGCACTGCTGGCCACAGATAATCAACAGCCAATCATTCCAAATACTGAACAAAGAAATGGTGACCAAAAGAAAACATCATATTTTGCTTTACCTTTTCTTTATCTTTGTATAAGGACCGCAAAGTATTGAAGACTGGTGGACAACCCTTGCTGAAATTCATCCTCAGGAACTTATCCAAACATTCTTCGAACTTCTCACCTTGGAAGAAAAAAATCCTGCTGGCTTACACTTATCCATCCGTCCAATTCTAACAACACATACTTTAGTCTTAATATGTACACCCACACCTAAAAACTTCACATAAGAACCTTTAGATCACAAGAGCATTTTCATTCCTTTGCAGGCTGTGACTGTTAATCATGTTATGTCAAATTCACAGACTAAGAAACATCTAGCAGATTAGCAAAGCACAGTTCTTGGTGTGTCTGTAGATGACTGACATGTAGGCCACCAAACTGATGGTGGAAGACCCAGTCCACTTGTAGGTGGTGCCAGTAAGATGCAGCCTGGACGGCATAAGGAAGGAAAAAAGTATGCCAGCTTTGAAGAGCTCCAGCTTCTTCAGCCTTCCAGTGCAGGTGCACACTGGTAACTTGTCAATGAATTTTCGGGCTTTTGAACTTGGACTGGTGCTCCATCACTGATCCCCTCTTGCTTTTTGCAGCTTCCGTCTTCTTGGGTTGAACAGCTGCTGGTTCTCCAGGGTACAGCCACTGTAGATTCCCCCATCTCTTTTCCTGTAAACCTACCTAACAAATCTTCCTGCATAATTATACATATATTTTCTATTGATTCTGTGCCTCTAGAGAACCCAGATGGGGCTGAAGGTAGGCACTGCTGGGACTGCAGCTGACCACATGGTTCAGAAGCCTTTGGAACTAGTCTGCAGGAGGAGTCTGGAAAAGTGTAGAGATATGGTCTAGAGAAGCCCTAGAATGCTGTAAGCAGAGTCTGATGCTGTGATTCTATTTGGAGCACAGAAGACTAGAACGCTCATAGAAATGTAGACTATAAAGGCCAGAGTCATGAGCTTTCAAATGGGAATAAAAGCTATACTGGAAACTGGACTACAGGTGATGCGTGTTTCATTCTGGCAAAGAATTTATCTACATTTTGTCCACGTCCTCAGACTAATTAATTTGGTGGAGGAAATTTTAAGGTAGCCCAATGTTTAGGCTGTGGCATAGGTACTGCTGGCTACTTTTAGCTAGATTAATAGTGAGAATCAGAAGCAAAAAGCAGAGCTGACTGATGTGAAGCCTGGACAGAAAGGAAGCACCTGTGAAGTTGGGGCAAAACGGTGTGTTTGCTGAAAGATTACCAGTAAAAAGCCAAGTACTTTGCATCAGAACAATAGGAAAGAAGGCTTGAAGGCATCTCAAAAATCCACAAGATCGCATAAACTTCATTTGAGAAAAGGGCCCATGGGCTCCTAGCTTCAGAAGCGCTATCTACATATTATTTCCCCAAGATTCATTTTACCATGCCCAGCCATCCAAGCACTCAGTGGCCACTGCAGTTATGTTCCAAAGAGGCCTGGCTACTGCTTTGCAGCCAGCAGACCATGGAATGTAGGTCAGATAAACCTTTCCTTCAAATTACAGGTGTCAGGTATTTTGTCCCAGCAATGGGAAAGTGATTAATACACTCACACTTAAAAACCAAGAAACTTTAAATTCACAACAGCATTTTCATTACTTTGCAGTTATTCTCACTTACCAGATAAAAAGTTTAATGGCAACCTTCTTGGCACCAATCCCCTGGGATATTTAGTCCAGGCCTCCTCATATATTTTTAGCCGTTCTAACATATTAGCTGCAAACAAAGAAACATTCTTTTTATATGTGATTATAAATTGTATGTTTTTCTAAAAAATTGTTTCTCAGGCTGGGGATTTAGCTCAGTGGTTAGAGTGCTTGCCTCGCAGGCACAAGGCCCTGAGTTCGATTCCCAGCACCAAATAAATAAATAAAATAGAAAATTATTTCTCAAAGTAATTAAAAATTGTATTAAAAAACAAGTTGAAAATGTAAAGAAAATTATTTGTAAACTTACCATCTAAATATATCAACAATTATTCTACACTATTTCTAGTATTTTCATATTTTAAATACCTATAATCATAAAATCATTTTCTTTTAGTTTCTCCCCTGTAATTCATCTCCTCTGATCTGTCCAGAGCTTCTGGATTTATTACCTATCTTCCATTTCTTCATACTCATTTTATATTTTTGTTTACTCTCATTGCAAATGTTTAAAGTTTTCCTCAGTTTAATCTTCCATTTCACTAATTTTTAGTCTCCTCAGCTGTAGCCTCTCTTCTATTTAGATTTTTATTTCAATAAATAGGCTTTTTACTTCTCCAATTACTAATTAGTACTTTCTCCTAATTATTCACATTTCACAGGTGTAGTTCCCTCTATTTTCATCTTGGAGTTCTTTCATCTCTAGTTTCCCTGTGGCTAGCATTGAAGGTTATCATGCCATGCTGGTGTTCCTATGATAGTTTGAGAAATTTTGTTATCTTCAGCAAGATTTCTCTTGCTGGATACCATATATAAATGGTATCCAGAATGGCTCACTACTAGCCTTGAAGGAAACAAAGCTTCCTATCAGGTATCTTGGCTAAAGATTCTACCTATTTTTTTTTCAGGCCAGTCCCAACAAGTGGACCCCACTGTGGGTAAAGGGGTAATGTGGGGGAGCACAGTCAATCTCTGGATCTAAGTTTGAGCAATGGACATTTAACCCCTCCTCCCACAAAGGAACAATGGTGTTCATTCAGCTTGGCTATGCTCACATGCCCCAGGGAGGCCAACACGCCACAGCTACAGCTTACCAAAGGCTGTCCCCACTCTCTTCTAGGGAGACACCTCCATCTCTGTCAGTGGAAATTTCCCCCCTTTCATGTTTTTGATGCTACTGAGCATTCACGATTTTTCTCTAAAGTTGTTTCCATATTTTGTTCTCAATCATTTCTAACAATTTGGAGATTTCAAAATATGCTCAATCTGACATATAAAATGTAAACACGCAATGCACTTTTATATTCCAATTGTGAACCAATCCTTAATCACCAGTTTTTGAGCTATGTTTTTCAACAAGTCAGTAAAATACACATTAACAAAAGAAGCAATTAAAAACTGCTTAGTGTTAGCAGCATTACCTGGCTTCACTGCCTTCTCTAAGCCTTTGTAATAGGCCCAGTTTTCAGGGTTTCTCTCTTGTAATC
>PVJO010004788.1:45000-106071 GCA_004026905.1 Hystrix cristata
CTAGCTCACCCTCCCTGCTTCCTAGCTACTGTGAGGTGAGCAGCTTTTCTCTGCCATGCCCTGTCACGATGTTCTGCCCTACTATAGGCTTACAGCAATGGACACAGCTGACCATGGACTGAAACCTCTGAAACTGTGAGTCAAAATAAATGTTTCGTCCTCTAAGTTGAATTAGGTCAGGTATTCTGTCACAACAATAGAAAGCCAACTAATATAGACCCATCAACATATCTGTGATTTCCTGTCAAAAACACAAAATTTTATCTAATAATGAAGAAATACCAAACAAATCCAAATTGAGAAATTCTACAAAAGCATTGCCTTGTGCTGTTCAAAAACATCAATGTCATGAAAAACAAAAAACTTTTTTAAAAAATTTTTTTATACAGAACATCTTTTAAACTGAAAGAGACCGAAGAGAAATGATAAACCACAAGCATGCAAGGTATTATTTTAAACCAGATACAAAATAGAAGGGAAAATATGCTAGAAAGTATGTAACTAGAACCATAAGTAAACTTTCAACATAGACTATGCCTTAGATAACAAGTCTGTTAATACTAAATTTCCTAATTTTGATAGTCCATAAACTATCTGTAGAACTGACAATAACAGTTAGTTTTAGAAAACAATGAAGGATGAGTAAAAAAGCTCTCAAATCCTTAAGAAAGAAAATTTAAAAAGTGATATAGATACAGAGATTCAAAATACATATATCAAATATTAACATGAGTGAATGCTTATGTGGAATTCGTTGTACGCCTCTTGCAACTTTTCTGTAAGTATGAAACCATCTCAAAATAAGTCTATGTACACTTTTTTATTTTAGTTATACTTTAGAATTGGACCTAGTAAACTGATCTGTTATTGTATTACCTGTTGTGTTTTCCTAAATTCTTCTAAAATCTTTGCTGCCATTTCATAATCTTCTAATAAATGATAAGCAATAGCATAACCAATCCATGATGCTCTCTGTGCCGGTCGAAGCTGAAGTAATTGGTATCTCGTTTCCTTTAAGGGGGGGTAAAAACACTTTCCATTAGGTTTAGCATTAAAACAAATGCCCCGTTAAAAGATAAATTTACCCCAAAACAGTACACATTTTGGAAGGGAACAATGACGACAGTTTCAAACGTCCATAATGTGTAGTTTTATAGAAACAAAGGAATACTTAAGAAACTCAATGAAGCCTCTAAGCTTTTTTATTTTCTGATCTACTCCAAGAACAGAGACAATATGACAAACATAATACAAAGCAAAAACATTCAAAAATTATTTAGGAAACAAAGTCCCTAAGTATTAAGTTAAGAACTCAGCAGGTACTACAATGAAAAAAAAAAAAAAGAGGAACTGGGTAAATCCAAGGGTTAAAATTGAAGCTACAAAAATATATTATTTAAGGGTTAAAATTGAAGCTACAAAAATATATTATTCTCAGGCTAGGGATGTAGCTTAGTGATAGAGCACTTGCCTAACATGCACAAGGCCCTAGGATCACAACAACACAAAAACAAAATAAAACAAAAAACATTATAGTCTCCATGAATGTAAAAGAAGCAAAAAATTTTACTTTCCAGATAATGTGGAAAGTAAAGGTTATAGTTACATGTTAGTATGAGACAAAGGTCTCTTTGAGAAGTATTAATTTCAGTTTTTAACAAACTGATTAAATCAACCCTACATCACAACTCAAATCACCTTTACAAGAAAATAATTTTTAAAATCTGACTTATTCCAATTACACACACTATGGAGGAGGCATTAAGTTACTTTTCTCTTAGAATAAAACAATTCTCTATTTTACTTACCCTGTAACCCTCAAGATCTCGCATTTGAATTTGTAGTAAAGAAAGATCCCTTAGGATTTGAAGATTGTCTTTATCCCATTTTAGTGCATTTCTGTAACACTTAATGGCTTCATCATACTTCTTGTCCGACCTCTGAAGAAGGCCATAAACATGCCAACCTGAAGAGTTTAGTTAAGGATATAACCTATAATCAAGAAACACTATTCCAAATGACCTCCCAAGAAGGGAGGTCATTTATGAACTTAAAGGTGCAGGGAAAGGGGTTGGCACATACCAGCCATGAATGAATTTCAGAATCCCAGCACCCTGGAAGACTGAGGGAGTTTGAACCCAGCCCAGACAACTTGGTGAGACCGTGACTCAAAATAAAAAAGGGCTGGCAATGGATGTAGCTCAGTGCTAAGGCCCTGGGTTCAATACCCAGTACCAATTGGGGAGAAAGGGGAGAGATAAAAGGGAGTTTAAAACAGTAGAAAACAGCACACTTTGTAGAGGCACAGAAAATTAGGTCAAGCATGCCTTATGAACTCTGTAACCTTCTCCAAGTTTGCCTCATTAAACAGAAACAGTCCATCAGTAAAGCCCCGCAGGGATGACTCAGTGAGAAAGTCCTTCACTGGCTGGTACACAGTAAATGCTCAATACAGGCAGGTACTTTCTTTGGCTTATGAGATCTTTTGGACAGTGCTTTTGAGCATGGTAGAAGGGCCCTAAAACTCACCTACATATAAAATAAAAAATTCACTCAACTAAACAAATAATTACTTAAAAGTCTTAATCAGGGTGTAGGTGATCAAAATAGTTCCTTACATTTAGAGAATTTAAAAGTCTATTCAAGGACACAGATAAACAAGCAAAATGACAGCAAGTTGTATAAAAAATGATATAAATCAGGGAAATATCCCACTCTCCTAATACAAGTCTTTTTCACTTTAGCTCTAAATTACTCCAACAGTCACTCAATCCTACCACCTTGAGTCTCTCTTAATTTTATCTCACCAAAGTAATCTCTCTAAAACACATAATCAAAAGGAAAAAAACACTTCCACTTGCCTTTCCAGAAATCTACAATGTCTCTCTCAGAGGGGCCCAAACTTCAATCTAGCAAGTTTGGCCTGGGGTTCTCCACAGTGATGGCACGTATAATAAAAATATACTAAATATTATAAATATTAATTGAAAACTAAACTTGTTCATAACAAATGACAAAGTAAAGCTTGAAAAACTCTCAGCTGGTTGAAAAACGGTTTTAAAATTCTTAAGACCCACTACACTTTCGATTCACAAACTTCTACTTTCTGGGTTAATGACAATTCTTTGACTAGTCAAAACATTTTAATGTAATACTCAAAAATGTTCTATACATGCTTCTATTATCTTCCTTCACTGGACTGTTAAGTCTCTTGAAAGCAAAATCTCTGCTGTTCTCTTCACAAGTACTAAAGACTCAGTAAACATCTGAAAACATTCTAAATGCTTCTTAAATTGTGTTACCCCACAAAAATAGGTACAAAAATGTTTGTTAAAGACTATTTGAAAAATAGCAACCCACTATTTTTTCTGTACCTCCCCGCAAGCATTTCTACTTGATCCCACCCTCACTCTTGCCTCAACAAAATACAAAATTTTCCTCATGCTTTTGCACCACCACAGTGAGTGAGATGTGATTATCCCTGTTTTATACATAAGGAAACTGAGCCCTTCGGGCACAAAGAAGCTGGCCTGGGTTTCAAACCTAAGTAAAGTACACTTCACACCAAGCCTCTACCCAGAAGTCTGTGCTCTGAACCAGTACACCATAATACTTCTCTAATACTCATTACATAGCCTCTAAAGTTAGGGTTAGGACAAAGTCCGCATGATGCCAGAGTTAGGTGAAGACACTGTAACAAAATACATAAAACTAGATCATTTATAAACAGCGGAGTTTTACTGTTCACTGTTTAGGAGGCAGCAAAGCCCATGATCAAGGTGCCAGCAGATGCAGTGTCTGAGCTCTGCCTCAGAGACAAAGTGTTCCGTGTCTGTCCTCACATGAGCACACGGGCAAACAAGGTTCCGCAGTCCTCTTTCAGAGGGGCGTCAATCCCACTCATGAAGTCTCTGCCTTGGTGGCCTAACTCCCTAAACCATTCCACTGCTGATCAGGTTTCCAGGTATGATTTCAGAGAGCCACAAAACTTCAAACCATAAAATACCCACCTTTTAAAGAGACAGCAGAACCAAGATGTATCATGTACAGGTACAAAATAACCATGTTGATTATGATCATTATGTATACAATGTACCAATACATGTTCTTGGTAAAAAGAAAAAAAAAAAAGAAAAAAAAAAGAGACAGCAGAGATTGCACAGTTTGCTTTCTTTTGTTTTGTTTTGTTTTGTTGAGACAGGGTCACCCTAAGTAGCTCAGACTGGCCTTAAACTCACTACCCAGCCAGAATGACCCTGCCTCATGGAAATCCTTCTGCCTCAGCCTTCTAAATTCTAGGATTAGAAAGTATGTCATTATCCCTGGCTTGTTTTTGTTTTTTGAAACAGGATCTTGCTATGGGTGTAGCCCATCTTGCTATGTAGCCCAGGCCCTGAACTCAAAGCAAGCTTTCTCAGCCTCTAGAGTGATGGGATTACAAGCATGTACCACCATGCTTGGCCCAGATATTTTTAAAAGCAAGTCCTTGCTGGGCATGGAGGCGCATGCCTGTAATCCCAGCACTCAGGAGGCTGAGGCAGGATTGCTGCAAGTTCGAAGTTAGCCTGCATTACATAGTGAGTTCAAGGCCAGTCTGAACTACAAAGCAAGACTGTCTCAAAAAACCAAAAAAAAAAAAAAAGTCCCATTTATCTATGATAGAGTTACACGGTTAAAACACGGTAATAGCATATAAAAATGTTCCCTGAATGAAGGTGGCTGTTCAAGAAAAATAATTTCCTCTTTAGTTGCACAGGAAGAGTGATCTAAAACTTCTTACTGTTACCAGGTGCAGTGGTGCACGCCTATTGTCCCAGCACCCAGGAGGCTGAGGCATAAGGATTGCTGAGAGTTCGAGGCCAGCCTGGACTACATAATGAGTTCAAGGCCAGCCTAAACTATAGATGGAGACTATCTCAAAAAACAAAACAAAACAAAACAAAAACAAACAAACAAACAAAACTTCTGACTGCCAAGATGCTCCCTTCGCTCAACAAACACCACTCAATGCTTATAAACGTATTTCAAAAAGGATACACACATGACTCTTCAAGTCATTTCTCAAACCCCTACGAACCAATTCATAAGCTTCTTCCTTTTTCCCCAAACAGTTCAATGTTAATCCTTTCATCGCCAGGGTTTCTATTTTTAAAAACAAAGACAAAAAGGTAAAAGAAATTAAACATTAAAAATAAAAATAGTTACCAAGAACAAAAATTAACCATAACCTCAAAATAAATTCTGGTTTATGCTAAGAATTAAATATCTGAAGGAGCTTACTGGGACATTTCCAAAGGTATACAGAATTAAAGTATTTTTTTTTTACCACTTACCAGTCCAATTATTTGAATACAAGGTGACCAAGAAAATCACATTTTTTGGTTAATTTTTATAAGGTAATACAACGAAAAATTTAAAAATGACAATTTTGTCAAATTTATTCAATACAAGAATCAACTGGCTGGGGCTGGGGATTTAGCTCAGTGGTAGAGTGCTTGCCTAGCAAGCACAAGGCCCTGAGTTTGATCTCCAGCACAGGAAGGAAAGAAGGAAGGAAAGAAGGAAGGAAAGAAGGAAGAAAAGAAGGAAGGAAGGAAAGAAGGAAGGAAGGAAGGAAGGAAGGAAGGAAGGAAGGAAAAGAATCGACTGGTTGAAATGACACCTGCTTGAGCAATGCTCAGGATAGCCAGTACATAAACAAATGTGCTGCCCGAGTGACACTCAGGGTACACTGTTAAGTGGTTAAAATTGGCAAACCAAGTAGCATCAATGTCTAGATTCCATTCTTGGAAGCATGCCTAGATTCTTTCAGACAAAATATACAAAACACCTGCACATCTAACAAGATAATCTAGTAATTCGTATACTGGTAATATATAATTAACTGTTCTTAGGTGAATTACATGGAATGATCTTATGTAACTACTTTTTTAAAACATGAAAAAGTTTCTTGAAAACAGACTTTATTTCTGTGAACCTAAATTATTTGATGGTTAAATTCCTCTCGAATAAAACACATAAATTACTTAACTTCTGAGCTTTATAAATTTACTTTAAAATGACTAAGATTGCTATAAAATAAAAAATGTCAAAAACCTGTCATTTGCAATCCACAGATTAAAAAAAGAATTGAAGGAAATACTAAGTTTTCAGAGAAGAAACACGGTTTCTAGTTTTCTAACATGTAGGTCAGTAATAGTGCCCAGTTAGAGAAGCAGACAGGCATGTACTTAAGCCTTTTCTGTTCACGCAGAAGGTGTAGGTGTAGCATCTACTTACCTCCATGTTCTGCAAATTTGGGATTGGACAGAATCTGTTTACAGAATTTCAATCCATTTCTATATTGCTTATGTTCATAGCATCTCTGTCAAAACAAAAAAGAAAAATGTGTTTAGCAAGAAAAGTAGAAATTTTAAATTTCATGTTAATATTTTTTCTCTTCAAAGTACTAGGGGTTTGAACCCAGGGCCTCAAACATGCTAGGTAAATGCTGTAGCACTCAACTACATTTTCAGGCCTCAATATTAAATATTTTTATTTTGTTAAGCAAACCAGGATTCTATATACATATTCTCCAAAGTCCACTAAGATGCCGCTTGAAAATACATTTTTAAAAAGGGCTTGAATACAGATTAAGAAAATCACAGGCTCCCTTAAAAAAAAAAAAGTGTTATAGAAAGTGAAAACCAAAAAGAAGACATACTGTTGAGAGCTAGAAGACAAATACACAGCCTTCAAACTTCAAATGTATTTTAAGACACTCTTATTTTTAGTGAAGAATTTTAAGTTTAAAAAGCCAAACAAGTACATGCACGGTGACTAAAGAAAAAAAGACAACACCATGGCACACAATAGTGAAATTTCAAAGCAAGGGAATAAACAAGTACTTAAAAACTTCTGGGAGAGAATTTTTATTTGAAAATAATGAAATATTGTTGAAAGCTAGAAGACAAATACACAGCCTTCAAACTTCAGAGTGAAAATTAAGTCTTAATCTCTAACTTTATGTTCAGCCAAGTTTTCAAGTAAAATGACATTTTTTCTTCCCCCGATGCCAGGGATTGAACTCAGGGCTTTGCGCTTGCTACAAAATGACATTTTTAAGACTTTTCACAAAGCTAAACTTTTATCTCCATGCACTCTTCCTTAGGAAACTATTAAAAAGAATTAAAAATTTAAAAGACAAAATGTGGACTCTCATACAGAAATAAAATTGTAGCAGTCCCTAGCACTACCCCCTCAAAAAACAAAACAAAACAAAAAGCCTGTAGCAGGAAGGCACAGGACAGACTTTTAAGAAGAGCAAAAGAATGGAATTCATATGCTTGATGAAACAGATAATACTATTTTTCAGCAGGACAAACTCACATTTCGGAAAAATGAGCAAAAACTCTGCAGAAAACCAGGCAACTACTATGAAATAAGCTCCAAGAAAAGTAAAAGCTTGTTTAAAAAAGAACATGTGGATTTAGAGGGATATTTGGGTTAAGAGTAAACAATACAGGCTGGGGATTTAGCTCAAGTGGTACAGCGCTTGTCTAGCAGGCTAAAGGCCCTCAGTTCGATCCCCGGCACCAGCCCCCCTACAAAAGTAAACAATACATATGCAGTTATACAAAAGTAAATAATCAGTATTAGCTCATCAAAAACTTGTGATATAACTAATAGGAAAAATGAGGAAAGGGACATGGGCAGATATGTGAATGAGGAAATTTTAAGCCTCTTTTTTTGTGTGTGTGTGAAGGTGCTGAGGATCAAACTCTGGGCCTTGTGCTTGCTAGGCAAGTGCTCTAATCACTGAATAAGGAATTTAGCTCAGTGGTTAGAGCAATTGCCCAACAGGCACAAGGTCCTGCGTTCCATCCCAGTACAAATAAATAAATAAATAAATCTCCAACCGCCAAGTCTCATTTTTTTTTAAAGCCTCATTTTTTTTTTGGTGCCAGGGATCGAACCCAGGACCTTGTGCTTGCAAGAAAAACACTCTAACCACTGAGCTAAATCTCCAGCCCCAGCCTCATTCTTAAATAACCAAAATCCAATAAATGTCTAAGAATCATGTATCAAGGGGACTGGGGATTTAGTTCAGTGGTGGAGCACTTGCCTAGCAAGTACAAGGCCCTGAGTTCGATCCCCAGCACCCTCCCCCAACAATCATGTATCAAGAAATATCAAAACATTATTAAGTAACTATGCAAAAATCAGAAAATGTAGTTAAGAGGAGGATTGAGGTTGCTTGAGTCTAGAGTGGGAATGTAAGTGAGCAGGGGGAATAAGGGACATATTTTAGCATAAACCTTTTAGTTCTAGTCAACATATGGTTTCTTTTTTTTTTTTTTTTGGTGCTGGGGATCAAACTCAGGGCCTTGTGCTTGCAAGGTGAGCACTCTAACCGCTGAGCCAAATCCCCAGCCCAACATATGGTTTCATTAAAAAAAAAGAAATCCACAGCTGGGCATGGTGGCACACACCTGTAATCCCAGCACTTAGGAGGCTGAGGCAGGAGGATCACCAGGAGTTCAAGGCCAGCCTGGACTACACAGTGAGTTCAAGGCCAGCCTGAACTACTACATAGTGAGACCCTGTCTCAAAAAACAAAACAAAACATTCAAAGTTTTATATTTGTTAAAAAAAAAAAAAACTCTTGCACCTAAAAGGTATGATCAATTGATGCCAAGTTTCACCATGATAAATTCTATTTACCACTTTTTTTGAGGTAATATAATCAAACATGGGAGGGATAACTAATGTAAGTGATGACCAAAATCATAGTGGAAAATGTGCAGAAACAAAATAATGAAAATGTAAAAATTTATATTTAGTATCAAGAAATTGATTAAGCTGATGTTGCAAGCAAACTAAAGTTGTTCTGTAGCCAACTATGTATCACCACCTCCATTTGTTATTTTGCATTCCAAATATAATATATATCAAACACAATCGATTTTCCCCTAAAACTTACTCTTCATCAAATCTTCACCATCTCAAAAGATGCCCTCCTCTCAACTCAACCAGATGATATGAAAAACAAAAAACAAACAAAAAAACCCCTCATTGTCTTTGCTGTTTCTCGCTCCCTCATATTTCTACCCTTTATGGGCCATCAGCCCGTTTCCCTGCAACGGCCCCTTTCTCTGCCCCCACAGTCAGTGGTGTGTTCAGCTGGGACACTGCCTTGGGAGGAAAGGAGAGCAGGATGAGTGACTCTGGGACTGTCACCAACCATACTGGGGCTCTGAAACAACGATGACCAAGAAACTAAGTTTAGGGTTTTTATTTTACTTAGTGGAAAGCCTAAACACAGTTTTTCTTCTAATAGTAAAAAAATAAGCAAATAAACTATAACATAAAGACTAAATTAATAAAAAGGAATAAAGGTGTGACTTATTGCTGTTTCTGGGAACAAAGAGGCTGTCATTGTTTATAAAATCACCGTTACCCTTCTATGATATTTATGTCTGGAAAAATGTAGTCAGCTTTCTCTCTAAGATCTGGAATAAGATGAAGATGCCCATTTTCATCACTTCTAAGCAACCCAGTGCTGGAAATCCAGCAAGAGAAAGAAATAGAAGGCGTCCAAATTGGAAAAGAGGAAGTCAAACTATCATGGTTTGCACATGACATGATCTTATATAAAGAAAAGCTCAGATGCCACCAAAAAATTTTTAGAACTAATAAATGTATTTAGCAAAGTTTCAGGATACAAAATCAACAACCAAGTATCAGTTACATTGCTTTACACTAATAGTTATCTGAAATAGAAACCAAGAAAACAATCCTATTTCTAACCATTTCTTTACAATTGTAAAAATAAAAACCCAGGAAAGAGATGAAAGAGCACTACAATGAAACTATAAAATACTGATTAAAAAAAGGGGACACAAAAAATGGAAAGATAGTTCATGTTCATGGATTTGAAGAATCAATATTGTTAAAATATCTGTATTACCCAACATGTTCAATCCCTATAAAAATTATCAACAACAATCTTCACAGAACTAGGAAAAAAAATCCTAAAATTTGTAAGGAATCACAAAAAATTCTGAATAGTCAAAGCAATCTTTTTTTTTTTTTTTTTTTTTTTTTTTGTGCCGGGGATCGAACTCAGGTCCTTGTGCTTGCAAGGCAAGCACTCTAATCACTGAGCTAAATCCTCAGCCCTAGTCAAAGCAATCTTAAGAAAAAAGACAAAACTGTAAGCATTATAATATTATTTTACTTCAAAATACACTACAATGCTGGGTGTGGTGGCACACATTTGTAATCCCAGCACTCTGGGAGACCAAGGCAGGAGGATTTGAAGTTCAAACTCAGGCTGGGCAAATTAGCAACAGCCTGCCTCAAAATAAAAAAAATAAATAAACCAGGCATGGTGGTGAATGCCTGTAAGCCCAGCATTCTGGAGGCTGAGGCAGGAGAATCACCAAGTTCAAAGCCAGCCTGCAATACAAAGTAAAACCCTGTCTCAAAAAACAAAAAACAAAAAGATGATGACAACAAAAATGAAGATGACATACAAATGGCCAATAGCTATATGAAAAAATGCCCACTATCACTAATCATCAAGGAAATACAAATTAAAACCACAATAGAGGTATCACCTTACTTCAGTGAAAATGGCTATGATTTTAAAAGAATACATATTGTAAGTGCTGTCAAGGACGTAAAGAAAAGGGAACTTTTGTACACTGTTGATGGGAATGCAAATTAGTACCACCATAGAAAACAGTATGGAGGTGCCTCAGAAACAGAACTACCGTATGATCCAACAATCCTACCCCATATATAAATACAGTAAATACTTATATATATAAAATGATAAATATATATATATATATCTCCAAAGGAAATCAATATTAAAGAGATGTGCAACCCCATGTTTACAACTGTACTGCTCACAGTAACAAAGAAATAATAACAACTAAGTGCCCGTCAATTGATGAATAAAGAAAAGGCCATATATATATATACACAATGAAACATTATTCAGTCATAAAAAGACTGAAATCTTGTCATTTGTGACCACATAGATGAAACTTGTGATCGTTAAGTGAAATAAGCCAGGTACAAAAAATAAGTACTGCACAACCTCACCCATATGTGTAATATAAAAATGTTGATCTCACAGAAGCTGAGAGGAGACTGGCGATTACCAGAAACTGGGGGCAATGGGGGGAGGCAGGATGCGCAAAGTAGATCAGTGAGTACTAAGTCATGGTAAGATGAAGAGATTCCAGTGTGCTACCGCACAACAGGGTGACTATATGACATACTAGATATTCTGAATTTGAATTATTTTCAGCATCGAGAAATAATACATCTTTAAGTATATAAATGTTTATCCTGATTTGAACATTATACAATCTACACATGTATTGAAATATCACATAGTACTCCATAACTAAAGTATAACTTTCACTTTTTAGGTATCAGTTTAAAAAACTTTTTTAAATTTTTAAAATTTAAAAATGTAGCCAGGTGACTTATTTTGGCATGATGGGAGTGAGGCTGAACTCACTACCATCTACCATAAGTGTACAGCAGGTAGCACATGATTGTGAACAATGAGACAAAGAAACATTGAACACCACTTCTTTACACCTGCTGGTACTTTCCAGATCATAGCACAAGAAGAAAGATCCCAAGCAGAAAACAGCAGGCCATAGTGTTCAGAGAGAAAGACTGATATTCAAAGAGGCTGGGGAAGTCTGGAAAGAAGGAAGAATACTAAAAATAACAGAACTACCAAGGAATGGTCCACAAGGCTGCACAAGCCCTGTGTCTGCTGCTGAAAACTGCTGACTACTAAGTCTGGCATCTTTAGGGTGAAACTTCACAAGGCCAGAAAAAATATGACCACAAAGTAGTAAGTTCAACAACTCTCAGGTTCCATGTAGGGCTGAGTCCCAACTAGTCAGGATACTGTGTCAATAACCAGCACAGAATTCAATGCACAAAGCAGCAGGCATAAACTAGCCCTGGAGTGGTTACTCCAGACCTATCCTAAAGAAGCCTCCAAAGGATCTAGTTATAACATGAGTATCTTCACTGTCTACCACAACAAAGTCTAACACTTTTTAAAGATAGCTACACCCAATAAAATGACTTAAAATCTGTTGAAGTAGAACATCTGACAGAAAGTTTCTCAACAACAAACTGCACATGGTGGCACAAACTTGTAAACCTAGCCATGATTGAGGCAGGAGGACTGCAAGTTCAAGGGCCTTGTACTTGCTAGGCAAGCACTCTAACCACTGAGCTAAATCCCCAGCACTCTACTTTAATACTATATGGTGGATTTTTCATTTTAAAAGATATACTTTCATATATATAGAGGGAGTTTTATTTGGTTCTTTCTCATATGTTTCATTTCTCTTTTCAAGTTTATACTTTTCTGTAACTTTTTTTTTGAGTCAGGGTCTTGCTTTGTAGTTCAAATTGGCCTTGAGTTTACTATGTAGCCTAGGCTGGCCTTGAATTTGGAGTGATCCTCCTGCCTCAGCCTCCCGAGTGCTGGGATTATAGGCGTGTGCCACTACACCCTGCTACTTTTCTAAATTCTTGAAAAAATTCTTTAACACATTTAAAATCCAACTTTATAAAAATCGTCAAAGTGCAATAGAAAATGAATACTGAGTACAAAAAAAAAATTCTCACAGAAGAGCAGCAAATGAAATTCACCAGCAAATTAAAAGGATAATTATACACCATAACCAAGTAGAATCTATCCCTGAAATGCAAGGATGGTTCAACACATACACAAAAATCGGTCAGTGTAATGCACACACAGCACGTGCACATAAAGCATGTGACAAAACTCAACACCCTTTCACAATTAAAAAAAATACTCAAGAAACTAGGAATAGGAGGAACTACCTCAACATAATAAAGAACAACTATGAAGGAACATCATAATCTGTTATAGTTTAGATCAAAAATGTCCTCTGTAAAGCCCTGGTTAAATTGCACCATGGGGGTGCTATACTTACCTGAACTTTGTTTTGTTTTGTTTTGTTTTTTTGTGCCGGGGATCGAACTTAGGCCCTTGTGCTTGCAGGGCAAGCATTCTAACCACTGAGCTAAATCCCAGCCCACTCACCTGAACTTTAATACACTGATGAATTCATACCTGAATGTATTGTTAGGGCATGAGGCCTAGCTGAGAGAGGTGGATCACTGTGGGAATGACTTGGAAGGGTATATCTCCCTCCCTGGATCCTCCTTTTTCTCTCTGCTTCCTGGCTGTCACAAGGTGAGCAGCTTTCCTCCACCCTAGAACTTTCAACCATGTCACTTCTGCCTTGAAGCCAGCTGCGTATAGACCACAGTGTGAGTCAAAATAAACTTCTCTTCTTTAAGTTATTGGTATCAGGTATTATGTCTCAGCAACAAGGAAAGTGACCAAAACAAAATCCATCTCAAAAAACTGAAAGCTTTTCCTCTAAGATCGAGAATAAACAAGCAAGGATGCTCACTTTTACCTCTTTTGTTCAATATCATTCTAGAATTTCTAGCCAGAGGAATTAAGCAATAAGAACAACAAAATAAAGGGCATCCAAATTGGAAAGAAGTAAAATAACAGACAAAGTTTCATATCTACAAAATCCTAAAAGATTCCACAAAAAATCTATTAGAATAGACTCACACTTCCTAATTTCAAAACTTATTACAGGGGTTGGGGATTTAGCTCATGTGGTAGAGTGCTTGCTTGCCTAGCAAGCACAAGGCCCTGAGTTCGATCCCCAGCACCCCCCAAAAAAACTTATTACAAAGCTACAGTAAAGAAAACAGTATGGTAGTGGTATAAAGATAGACATAGAAACAAATGGAATTGATACTCCAGAAACAAACCCTAGCATGTATGTGATTTTCAGCAAAGGTACCAAAATCAAAGACGGGAAACAATAATATCTGCAACAAATGGTGCTAAAAAAACTGTATATTTACATGCAAAATAATACAAATAGATGCTTACATAACACCATATATAAAAATTAAGTCGAAGTGGATCTGTAGGACCAAAAACTGTAATACTTTTAGAAGAAATCCTAAGGCCAAAACTTCACAACATTGGATTTTGCATGCACAATGAAAGAAACAGAAAAACTAGGCTTCATAGAAATTTAAAGCTCTTGTACACCAAAAGACACTATCGAGGGAGTCAAAATGCAAACCACAGAACCCATCTAATAAGGGACTAATATTCAGAATAAAGAACTCCTAAAAATCAGTAACAAAAAAAAATTCAAAAGCGTAGAAAAGACTGAATAGTTATCTTGAAAGACATACAAGTGACCAAGAAGCATAAGAAAAGATGCTCAACATCACTCATCATTAAGGAAATAAATTAAAACTATAAGATACCACCTCATACCCATTAGTGTGACACCACATTTTTAAAAAGAACCATGTAAAGCTCAGCGGTACAATGTTTGCCTAGCCCACCTGAGGCCCTGGGTTTGAGCTCAGGTACAGGGAGGGGGACACATGGACAGACCTAAAATAGCAAGTGTTAGCAAGGACAGGTACTGCTGATAAGGTTGTAAAATGATAGCGCCACTGTGGATAGTGGCAGTATGGCAACTCCCCCAAAAATTAAAAATAAAACTATATGACCCAACAATTCCATTCTCAATATATACTGAAAATAACTGAAAACGATCTCAAAGATTTACACACCCACATTCATGGGAGAATTACGCAAAATGGCTAAAATATGGAAGAAACTCTAGAGTACATCAATGAATAAAAAGATAAATGTAGTCTATATGTACCATAGAATATTATCCAGGCCTTAAAAAAGTAAGGCAACACATCAATAACCTACAACACGGATGAAACTTTAGAGTATCATTCTAAGTGAGACACACCAGTCAACCACGTGTATTGGATGCAAAACTGCAATCCCAACATTCTGCTATGGTGAGGTAGAAAGATCCCAAATTCAAGCTCAGCCAAGGAAACTTGGCTACTTAGTGAAAGCCTGCCTTCTAGAAGAGAAATGGCTGGGGTGCTGTGTAGTGTGAAGGCCTGGGCTCAACGCACAGGACCAGCCAAAAAAATAAAAGCCAGGTGTACACACAAAAACAAAATAGTGTATGACTTCACT
Organism: Hystrix cristata; assembly: GCA_004026905.1. Lineage (NCBI taxonomy): Eukaryota > Metazoa > Chordata > Mammalia > Rodentia > Hystricidae > Hystrix > Hystrix cristata. Next base: position 60,110 of record PVJO010004788.1, read on the forward strand.
TATATGACAGACTTAAAGTGATCAGACTCCTAAGACAAAGTAGAGTGGTGGCTTCCAGATGCAAGACGGGAGGGTGGAGGAATGTCTGATGGGTAAGGAGCTTTGGTTTTACAAAATGAAGAGTTCTGAAGATGGAGGATGCTGATGACTGCACAACAATATGAATATACTTAATGTCACTACAAGGTTAAGACAGTCAGGCGCGGTGGCACACAGCTGTAATCCGGCACTCTAGAGGTGAAGCAGGCAGATCGGAGTTCGGGGCCGGTCCAGGCTATGCAGCAAGTCTAACACCAGCCTGGACTTTGCAGTGAGACCCTGTCTCAGAAAACAAAAACGGAGTCAGTGTGGTCGCACACTTCAATTCCAGCACTTGGGAGGCTGCCACGGAAGGATGACAAGTTCAAGTCCAGCCTGCAAAATTTAGTGAAAGCCTGTTTTGAAATAAAAAGTAAAGGCTGAGTACATGTACAGCTGAGTGGTGTAGCACTTTCCTAGCATAAGAAGGCACAAAACCTGGGTTCAGTCTTCAGTGTGGGGAAAAGTCTACAGTCTTTCATCTGAAACTCTTCTTGGAACTTCAAAACTGTGAATGACGGTTTCCCGTCATGTAGACTGAATGCCGCAGTAATCTACCTGTCCTCCTGCCTGTAACACGGGCATGTTAGTTCGAAATTAAAGAACAGTTTCAAAAACACTAAAACAATATAAGCTATTATCTTTTAGCAGTAATTAAAATTTAAAACATTAACGCTCTACTATAGACAATAAAGCAAACAGGATACAATTAAAACAGACTGAATTGTTCTAACAGGCAAGAAAAAGCCTGTGTGCCGAATTCCAGTACTACTCACCCTGAGACTCATGCTCACAACTGCACAGGAATACCTGGCAAGAGATCAGCCTCCTGCCAAGCACAGAACTGGAAAGCAAATATGAAAATAACTGTTTTCAGCTACTGGACAAAAGCCAACACAGGACTGTGTTCTCAGAAGGAAAGCAAGCTAAATCCTAAGAAAATTCCCTGTTTCTGCCTAGAGACGTTTTCCAGACAGCAGAATAGGGAGGGAGACCCACACAGCTCAGCAGTCTCACTAATCTGAGCAGATATCCGAGGGAGAACTGCTGGGATAACTAGAATTGATGGGGAGGGCACCTTGAGAGAAGGGCAGACAGGAAGCTTCTGAAATAGGCACAGGCGTCTTTGGTTAAATGTTAAACTGGGCAGAGATCCACAGCAAGTCTACTGAAGCCAGGCAAGGCACAGAACAGCTCCAAGTAGCATAAGTCTACACTGGTGCTCATACATAGTGGGCAGACATCCAAGTGCCAAATATGCAATTGAACAGACTCCATTCAACACTCCTGGATTCGCAAGTGGATTCAGGCCACCCTTGGTTACACAGTGAGCTTAAGGCCAGCCTCAACTACACAGCAAGACCCTGTCTCAAAAAACAAAGTACCAAGACAGGACAAAGACAAATGTGGGGAGAGTATCAAAAATTGTCAAATTTAATGAAAACAGAAAGCTCATTACCAAGGTTTTAAAAAAATCTTGAAAAGAATAAGCAGCTATGCAAACAAATTAACTGCCTACTAAACAAATCTTTTTATTAAGGAAAGTAACAGAATACAGATATTCAATATCAATATGAATGACCACTGTATCCAAAAGTATGGGGGGGAATGATTAGAAATGCATACAGGCAGGAAATGCTGCCCCATGACCTATAGGAATTAGATATTAATGGAAACAAGTAGTAATGATGGGGGAAGCTGCAAAGCTTTTTAAAACTAGTCACTACTATGTAATATGTAAAGATTTAAGGAAAAACATTAACGCAATCAGAAAGTAGGAACCTAAATAGAAAAATGGAAACTTTTAAAAATGGAAACTCTAAAACAGAAAATTACCTAAAATAAAAAACTAACCCTATATGTAGACTCAAAACAGATACTACAGTAAATTTAAAAGACACTGCAAAAAATGTAAACGCTGCTATGAACTTGAAAACATAGTAACAGAAACTATCCAAAATAGAAGCCTGAACAGTAAAGTTATACATCGAATAGAATCTCAATGAGCAAGGGAACACTATCAAGTGGTCTAAGAATAGTCTCAAACACACACGTAACCAGAGTACCAGGAGATGCCAGGCATGCTGGTACACACCTGTAATCCCAGCACTCGGGAAGCTGAGTCAGGAGCATCATAAATTGAAGGCCATGCTGGGTTACACAGTGACCTCAAGGTCAGCCCGAACTACATAACAAGATCCTGTCTCAAAAAAACAAAGTATCAAGACAAGATAAAGACAAATGTGGCAAAAGAATCAAAAATTGCCAAATTTAATGAAAACAGAACCTACAGATCCAAGAATCTCAATAAATTTCACTTTGGATAAATAAAACAAAAACCCAAAGGTGGGCTGGGGATTTAGCTCAGCAGTTAAGAGTGCTTGCCTTGCAAGCACAAGGCCCTGAGTTCGAGCCCCAGCACCAAAAAAAAAAACAAAACAAAAAACCCAAGCCCAAAGGTATCTCACAATCCAAATGTTGAAAAGTAACAAATGACCCAAGCAGCACCCCTACACACAAAAAAAGAAAAGTAACAAATGAAAGAAAATAGTAAAAGTAGAAAAAAAGAAATCTGTAAAAAGATCTCAAGCAGGCCGTAGTGACACACACCTATATAATCTCAGCACTTGGGAGACCCTGTCTCAAAAAAAGAAAAGGTCAAAAAACTTATCTCAGCTTCTACCTTAAGAAATTAGAAAAGTTGGGAATTTAGCTCTGTGGTTAGAGTGCTTTCCTAGCAAGCACAAGTCCCTGAGTTCAATTCCCAGCACCAAAAAAAAAAAAAAAAGAAAGAAAGAAACAAAGAAATTAGAAAAATAAGCAAATTAAACTCAAAGGAAGCAGAAGGAAATAATAAAGAGTAGAGTCAATGAAATAGAAAAAAAGACAAATAGCAAACCTATAAAACCTAAAGCTGGTTCTCTGAGAAGAATGAAGTTAATAAACCTCTACTTAGTGATGGACATAATCACAGAAGTACATTGCAGAGTAGCGGAACCAAAGCCCTAGCTTTCGAACCAGAGAGTGAAAAGAGGCACACTGGGGAGCCACTTAGCAAGATCACAGAAAAGGGAATTTGGAAAGCAGCTCTACAAAGTTGTTTATGAACTTATGGGTTCATGCATGCATCTGATCCTACTCACAACACTGAAGGAGGCATACTCAGGGCAGATCCAAATAGAAAAAATGAATTGATATTAGAACCAAATTCTATAGGAGTTAGGACTAACTGAACCTAATTAGATCTGCTTAAAAAATTACCAACATTCTCCAGATTTACATAAGACTCAGAGTCATAAATAAATCAAAATAATATTCAACCAGGAAAATCTCAGTTTGCCTGAGAAAAGACAATCAAGTGCCAAGAAGAGATGAGAGCAACATTTAAGGTTTTATATTAGTTATTATGAAAATGCTCACAACAGCAGTAGTAAAACACTTCCAAGACACTTTTCTTTGAGGGGAGGAAGGCTCACTACATGAACTCAACAGCAGAATGAAAGTAACAGATCAGTGTACTGGATAGATAAATAAAACTTAGCCGATCTGAAGAACAAAGTATTTTTGAAAAACATCGTAGTCTTAGGCATTTGTGTCACAGGAATTCCAAAAGGACCTTCTCAGGAGTAAAGTCATCAATGCCATAGCTGAGCTAAAAGCACTATGGCACCATGTAAGTGAGGCACAATGGTAAGAAACAGAACTTACGACACTGAGAATTGATCGTTCCATTGATCATTCTGGAAAAATTCTACATTTACTAAGAAGAATATGGGGGAGGGGGCTTTGAGGTATGGCTTAGTGGTAGAGTTCTTGCCTACTATGCAGAAGGCCCTGGGTTCTACCTCCAAAGCCACAAAAGAAAAAGAAGAAAAGCCCCCCCAAAACTACCTATGGTGATCTATTGCAAAAAAGTTAATTAACAGTTCCCTGAAAGTACAGATTCTTGATAGGGGTGAGGACATAAAAAGAAATAAGATGCGTGGAATACATGAACCAACTCCTCATAACAAATGTAATCAATATGCGCTGCAAACATGGACTAAAACGTGCACTTTCTTACATAGCAAATAAAAGGCTATTAACATAAATAAAATATAATGACAAAAATTTAAATGAAATGAAGTCTCATGCTACATAATATTGCAGTGATGGTGGTCCTACAAAGTTATACTGGAGCTGAGGAATCCCTACACCTGGTGACACACAGGTACAGTAACATCATACAGCAATGCTTGTTCATGCATTCGTGGTGGTGCTGGTGTTAATGAACCTACTGTGCAGCAGGTTGTGTAAGAGTACAGCACATACAGTTCAATTAGGTCCAACATATAATACTCAATCAAAACAAAACTATGTTACTGGTTTCTGTATTATACCATATTTTATCATTATTTTAGATTACATTCATATTCATAAAAACAAAAAGCACACCATAACACAGTATAACACGCTATATAGCACATACGTCTTGTTCACCACATCTTGATTGCATCAAGAGGCCTATGGAGTGACTCAACTACACCAGCTACGCCTATGTAAGTACACTGTGATGTTTATACAACAAAGAAGTCATCTACAACACATTTCTCAAAACACAATCCTTTCATTAAGTGCTGCATGACTGTACAAGCAATTTAGATTTGGCAGTGAGACCACATGATTTACTTTAATAGTATTAAATATACCTTTCCATCCTTTTCCTTCAGCTAATGCAAAAAACACACTTCCTTGGTTGGTTTGCCCGAATTCAAGAAGGTGGAATTGAACTTTTGGAAGGGGTGAGGACTAGAGCTGTGGAAATTATTTTTTACTGAATAAAAAATAATGTGTAAGTGTCTTACAAAATGGCTCCAAGAGACCCCTGTAAAGTAGATGTTATTATTTTTGAAATCTTTCATATGAAACAATGAAAAAAATGGGAGTGGTGGTGCACACCTGTAATTCTAGCACTTGGGAGGCTGAAGCAGGAGGATCACCAAGAGTCCAAGGCCAGTCTGGGCTACCTAGTGAGCTCAAGGCCAGCCTGACCTACATAGAGAGACCCTGTCTCAAAAACAAAAAAACAAAAAACCCCCAAAACAACAACAAAAAAAACACACTTCCTCCCCCCAAGACCGTCAAAGGAATGTAGTCATAAACCAAGGTGAATCATAAAACTCAAACCTTGAAATGCTTGGAATTTCTTCAACATACACCAGCAGATAGGGGTCATAGGTGGAAAAGAAATGATCCAAAAGTTGATCGCTATCAATGCTAGGAGGTAGGTTTATTTATATTATTCTCTGTATTCTTATGTTTAAAATTATCCATAATTAAAAAACAGAAAAATCTTGGGACTGGGGGTGTAGCTCAGTCTACAATGTGTTTAGCATGACAGAGACCTGGGATTCAATCTCCAGCATAAAAAGAGAAAAGAACCCAAGTAAGTACTCAGTAAAAATGTTTACATAGTTATACCACTATAATATCAGCTACAGCTTACAACTGACCCAACCAGCTTTAATGATTATAAATAAATCTCAAAGCAGAAATTAAACTAAACTATACCATCAAAGGGAAAAAGAGCCGAAGGAAATGTTCCACATCTCAAAAGGAAAACAGTTGCACAGATGTATGCATTTGTCCCGAAAGAATGACACATCCAAGACTTATGCTTTCACTATAAATGGTACTTCGATTTAAAAAACGTTTTTTGTAAAGAAAACAGAGAATCTCTGAAAAAATACCCTTAGCTCCCTTTCTAAAATTCTTTTAGTTGGAGATTCCATGTAGAGAAAATAGATTGTATCTTTGACATAATCTGTGGCATCCTACTACAATCAGGAAAAATAAATCCTAAGAATGACTTTTTCCTTCTGTTTTCACATTGTATGTTAAAATGTTTGTTTACTCCAACAGTTGAAAAATAAAGACAAAGTAAGACTCTCTGAGGCCACATATGGTAGCACACCTGTAATCCCAGCTCTCAGGAGACTGAGGCAGGAGGATCACCAGCCTAGGCTAGATGATAAATTCAAGGCTAGCCTGAACTATACAGCAAAAAAAAAAAAAAAAAAAATGGGGGCTGGGGATTTAGCTCAGTGATTAGACTGCTTGCCTTGCAAGCACAAGGCCCTGAGTTCGATCCCCAGCACCACAAAAAAAAAAAATGGCTACAGGGTATTTTCACGATAGCCCACCCTACACTGTAGGGTGCATTTCTATTTTTTCCTCCCTTTTTCCTCGGCCCAAACTCCTCTGCAGAGCGCATTTTTCGCCTACCCTCCTGTTTTTTTCCCCCCACCTTTGCCATTGTTTAAAAAAAAACACTAATAATACTAATTAAGTAAGACACAGGTAATATAAAGGGACCAGCTAAATCTGGTGCCAATGCACTATTTAACTACCAAACTTGTTTTGTTTTGTTTTGTTTTGTTTGTGGTGTAGGGGATTGAACCCACAGTGCCTGCTGGGCAAGCACTCTACCACTGAGCTACACTCCCAGCCCCCAAAATGTTTTCAAATAAACCGATCCAAACTCCTTCTTCTTCTAACTTGGTCCTCCCGTTCTGTAAGAGCTTAGTTTCTAAGGTTTTCTCTCTTCCCTAACTCAAACTAAGCATCTTTGTTCTGTTAGCTGTCCCTTACATAAATGGTTTAATTGTCTACATTCTGGATCGCACTCTAAGGTTAATACAATATTTGTTTCCCTACTTCCTATATTTTTCAAAAACTAGTAAAGTCTCAAAAAACAAATTGGAGGGCTGAAGTAGAGTTGCTAAATTTTTTTTTAAATCTGTCAGTATTTCACAAAAGAAAGGACATCTTAATGTCTAAAAAAGTAAGAAGGAATAAATTAGAAAGGTTTGTGGAAATTTTACATTTTAGTAGAATACTGGCATTAGGGAATCATTTGTCTAGCCTCTAAGAGTGTTGGAACCAAGAGCAAAAATCACAAGTACAGTCTTACCAGCAGCAGAACTGAGTGTAATAATCGCCATCTGCTTTCTGGATACTATATTCCTGTTGATGCATAATAAAATGTGGCAGATTTTTTCATACCTTTATTTCTTTTGTTTTCCTCCAGCATCAAATTAGGTCATTTAAAAAGAGAATATAGGATTCCTGCTTAATACTGTATAAACAGATTCTTGAAAAATTCAAGGTATATACATGATTGAAAGTCAGCTATATAACAGAACTTCATAATTATTTCAATGACAAATTCTCCTTGGAAAACAATGGGATAATCATGGGGAGAAACAGAAATATAACCTGTTACTCAAACATATAAATCTGGATTACAAGTTATTTTAAAGCCAGCACTATTATCTTCAAGCAAATCACATAAAAAAGATAAAGTCGGGACTGGGGATTTAGCTCGGTGGTTAGAACCTCATAAGCACAAGGCCCTGAGTTCGATCCTCAGCACCAAAAAAAAAAAAAAAAAAAGCAGCAGCAAATAAAATCAGCCATCACTAACCCCATAACATAAGATGAAAAATAACTAAAACTTCCAATTCACAACTAAGTGCACAAACATCCAAGAAGAGAAGTTCCAGTGACAACTGTCCAGAGAGCAGTAGCACCCAGTCCTAGAGATGACTGCACACCGTACATGTACTACCTAAAATTCACCCTCAGAAGAGGGCCCTCTTTGAAAGGAAGTACTGGCAACAGATCTGAGACAGGATAGCATGAGCAGAGGCAATTGGGGAGGCAAAAAAAAAGGACTCAGAAAGTCTGTGAGATCAAAAGTGACAGAGAGAAAGAGAGAGAGAGAACCAGTATTACAATGAAGCTACTGAAAACATCGATGTGCATTCTGAAACCACATACCAAGGAAAACCTTTCCTGAATAGTTGATATAGGGATATCCTGGTAAAACAATTCAATCTAGATAAAGGAAGAAATCCTTGAAATTCTGAGAAGACCAGTTGGGTGTCAGCAACATAAAGTAAAAGGAGTGCAATAATTTTCAAGAAATGTCAATAGGATACAAATCAAGGATTTTATAACTAGTCAAGCTATCCTTCAAATATGAAGGATCTGGGAAAACAGTTTAAACACATAACTTAGGAAATATTTCCACAAGCACTTCTTAGGAATCTAGTAGATGATGAGATGAAATTTAGCCAACCAAGAAGATGGGAAGATGTCAAATTTAGCCACTGGGAAGATGTCAAAGAAAAGTCTGCCTATAATACTTCGTATATTTAATTACAGACTAAATCTCAAACAAAGGTGTTGAGGAGGGTAAAAAAATGACACACTCACAAAGTAAAAATATTGCTAAAAAGTCATACGAAAAGAGGCACCAAAAAAAAAAAAAGGAAAGTAAGATCATTCATTGCCTCACACACTAGAAAATGAGACTTAACAGTTTTATTTCAAAGTTGACAAACCAAAAATAAAAGCCTAAATAAGAAAAGAGGGGTGGGGATTTAGCTCAGTGGTTAGAGTACTCGCCTTGAGAGCACCAGGCCGAGTTCAATCCCAGCACCAAAAAGAAAGAGAAAAAAAGAAAAAGCAAAATTTTTAGGGCATAAATATAAAAGCCAACAAAAATATAGGCCAAGGGTATAACTAAATAGTAGGACACAGTAGGCCTTGGGTTCAATTCTCAGTATAAATAATTTTATAAGTAATTATATATATTATAATACAGCTTTTATATACATATCATATATACATCTTTTAAACATCAAAAAATATCAAAACTAGACATACAGTGAACATGAGATCAATTCAGTGAAAAGGTAAGTTTATGACTTATTACACTATAACAACACATGTGCTTTACCACTTGTCAAGCACTTTCATACATCACACTACCTCATCTGCGCAGCAGGTTTAAAAAGACTGTTTTTCTCTTTTTTACTTAGATTTGTAGGCTGATCTTAAAGAGAGTAAACGACAGAAGTAGAACCAAACTTCAGACTCTGAATCTATTATTACTTCCACACAAGGCTTTCTCCACTGACTTCCAAAACACTAGTTGAAAAACATGTTATATTTTATTTTCTTGGTTTTAAAAAAAGTCTCTCCAAAAAAATATTTAGAATAAACTTGCCTGTTTCAAAAGTTACTCTAACAAGAAAAAGCTGGAGGTTTAAATTGCTTTAGTTATCATTCAGTGGCAGTGGCAACTAACATGGCAAAGAATGTGAAGGACACTAAGCCCAGCATGATGACGCACCCTTTATCCCCAGCACCCTGGGAGGTTGAAGGAGGAGGATTACAAGTCCAAACCCTGCCTGGGCAACTAAGCAAGACCCTGTCTCAAAATAAAAATGAATGGACATACGAATAAATTCATGTTTGTAAATAAATAAATAAACTCATGTTTGTTCTATGAGATTGCATCTGCCAGAAAAACTAAATGAACACAGAAAACAGCACCCCACTGAAACAAGTCCTTTAGGCATGCACAACACACAGCACACATACATATCAAAGATCTGAGCTACCTCAATTCACCTTGTGTTACAAGCCGCACTCACCCACATCTGATGTTACCACTTCAGATTTTAGATAATGTTCCTGCCACTACTTCACAATAACTGACAAACTAAAATCCTTTAGATGCCCACTTTCCCGCAAGCTTCAGGCGTTTTTGAGGTAAAGTGCAGCTCTTATAGTGTATGTGCTAACCACTTAACATACGTAAAAAAAAAATGAGCTACTATTTTTATTAACTTACCTTTGTTTTCACTGTCACTAATAACTTTTTCTTTTTGTTTTTGTTTTTTTTTGAGGCCTTGAGCTCATGGCAACCTTCCTGCCTCAGCCTCCTGAGTGCTGGGACTACGGGGGTGTGCCACCAGGCCCAGCTACTAATAACATTTTCGAATGTTGTGCCAAACCCATTTTCCCTATAAACCCTGAGTTTTTAATCCCATGAGTCTGCAGCACTGCCGCTTTTAAGAACCTACATGTGCTGATACAGCAGACCTGTCTACACATTAAGGAAGTGGATGGTGAGCTTGGGAGTTCAATCCGAAAGCACTGATGATCAAAGGTGACCTTGTAACAGCCAGAGAGAACTCTAAAAAAAGTACCATTTTAAGTATTAACCATTATCATGGAAAGAAAAAATAAAGTTTGTTTTTTAGTTGGAAGGGCAACCATGCATGGAAGTAATCACCCAATCTAAGAATAGGCTTTTTTTCTGTAGGTCTATTGTTTTGCAAAAGCAAACTTTCATTTCTCCTTTTATGTAGTCAGATAAAATCTCATGTAAGACTGTAGTTTCCCCAGAAGATTTTAAGGTAATTTATCTTAACTTACCAATTTATCTCAAATTATCTCAAGTTAAAATTTGTTCATACTGGGCTGGGGATTTAGCTCAGCAGTTAGAGTGCTTGCCTTGCAAGCACAAGGCCCTGAGTTCAATCCCCAGTACCAAAAAAATATTTGTTCATACTAACAAAAAAAAAAATCTCAGCAAGCACAGCACCCTATATAAAAACACTGGCCTCACCATAATTTATCTCTACAAAGTAATTTTTATTTTTCTTTTTTTTAAAAAAAGAATCCTGGTGGTAGTGTGGCCAAGAGGTCTAAGGTGCTGGATTAAAAAAAGATTGCTTTTATTAAATTAAAATTTCAAAGAATTACTTTAATATCATAGTAAGGAATGAACACTATAATTCACACCTTATCTTGGGAAAAAAAACAAATCCAACACCTTGAACTAATCTCTTTAAAGTTACAATTTTATTTATTTTGGTGGCATTGTTCTAAGGCAGAGTCTTATTATGTTTGTTTATTTTGGTTTCGGTGCTGGGGATCCAACTCAGGGCCTTGTGCTTCCAAGGCAAGCACTCTAACCACTGACCTAAACCCCCAGGCCCCAGAGTCTTACTATGCATTCCAGGTTGGCCTTGAACTTAAACTGTGTGGCCTTTTACTCTGATCTTCCTGCCTCAGCCTCCTGAGTATTGGGCTCAGAGCCATGAGCCACCCCGCTGGGTGAAGTTACAAATTTAATACAAGTTTGTACAGCCTGTATCATAAAGAGCTTCGACATTTACACATACAACTGGCCTTTCAAGAAGTCCTCCAAGTCAAGAAAACAACCACAGCATAAAGTGCCCTCCAAACCCTAACATTAAGACCTACCACTCTGTAGGGGCTGGGAATTTAGCTCAGTGGTTAGCGTGCTTGCCTCACAAGTCCAAGGCCCCGAGTTCGATCCCCAGCACCAAAAAAAAAAAAAAAAGACCTATTACTCTTTAAACCTCTTCTCTTGTAATTCTCAACATCAGAACTGGCAAATGACATTCTTTTCAGAATCATTTTTCACTAAGAATCTCTTTTTCTCTCTTCTACAGAGACACTGCCTATAAATAGATTGCAAGTGCACTTAGATGTGAAGGCTGGTAGCTAGCTAAGTTCTCTGGTTAAGTAACTTGCTCTTTCCTACACAGACTTCCCAGTACATCTTGCTAAATTCTAATATGTACTTCAACTTAATTTTTAAATTTTCTGAAAAACTCATAAAGCAACGTTATCTAACCTACAAACTTTTCCAGTGTTTTATATTCCTGTTTCAAAATATCGCATAGAGTGGTCCTCAGCCTTACCTACTACTGCACGGCTTTGTGACTTGACAATGACTGGTGCTTATTATCTGGAGATTCAATGCAGCCGGCTCCTCACAACAAACTTGTTTTAATCCTGATACCTTTTTTCCTCCAATGGTAAAACCACCAAAAAAGAAACAATAATAAATTTTCCTATTATGTTTTTATGATGAGAGGAAGACTGTGTAAACAAAACTAACAACCGTGAGTTAAATCGTATGAATCCCTGACGGCAAACATTTTAGAGCTTTCAATGAACAGCCTGCTGTGGCACACATGTGGCAGGCTCGCCACCACTGGTATAAATGAAATCTCTAGGGTCTTACCATGTAATGTCAGCTCTGTCCAATATCCTACAATTACCTCACATCATAATGTAGTGTACAGTACCAAGGCCCAGCTTAACTCCCTTCTCCAAAAACATTTATGTAAGCACACAATCCAAAGATCTTTCTCTTGGCCCATAATAACTGTTTTAACATGCACTTCACGCAACAAATATGTATTAAGTACCTACTACACTACCTCACTTTACCATTGTGAATACAGCAATTAATAAAGTTTCCATCCTCAAAAACCCCACATTCTAAACCAACATTTGTTTACTTGTATAAACAAATACACAAGGATATATATATTGAATGTTGATAAATTATATTGGAAAAAAATAAAGTAAGAAAGTAAGAAAAAAGGAAATCAGGTTAGGATTAGGAACGTGGCCTTGTGGTAGAGCACTTCTCTGACATGCTGGAGGCCCTATGGGTACCACCAAAATAAATAAATAAATAAATAATGAACAAAATAAAGCTGAGGAGACTCCTGTTCAAAGAAGGCCTCTGTCCCTACAGTATTTAAAGGCCACCTTGGCACAGTCCTAGAAGACACAAGATTCAAGCCAGGTCATGATCTAGAAGAAAAAATTCTGAACAAGCAGTCCTATGCATACAGTCCTTACGTGACCCAGCTTTTTATGTCCCAAAGTGCTTTTATGAACAGAAGAGATATATCTGAACCAACGCTCTGTCAGAACTGCATCAACAGAAGCAAAAACATGAAAGGAAGTAAGGACGCACACCAAGGAGAGGTCCCTTCTTCAGTGGAGGGTGCCTGGTCAGCAGCTCTCAGTCCTCCCATCACTCAGTCGCCAAGCGCACCTCTATGGAAACAGCCCTTTAGCCAGTGCTTCAAAGCAAGAGTGAGGATGGCGATGCTATTATCTTCAAATGACTAGTTTGTGGGAGCCCCAGTAATGACCCAGAAGGACTGCAAGGCTTTGAAATATCTACAGAATAGAACATTACATTTAGTTCCCTATTAAGCAAGCTTTTGACTGCTTTTCTGAAAATATAGTGTTGCCTATTACTACTGCAAACTAAAACTGTGGTCATTATTTTACTAGAATGCCATATTTTCTGCCAAAAAAGTATTTTTAATCTAATCTCTTGAACCAAAATAACCATTTTTTAAACATTTAAGGTTTCTAACAGAATATATTTTAAAATGTATGCATTGTCAATTTAAAATAAAAATGTATTTGTTTCATTCACAGTATACCACATTCCAAAAAGAATTAAAAGTGGAAATTTGAAAGGAAACAAAAGTGAATTTATCACATCAAAAGATTTTTACTTCTCAATAGACTTTTAGATGTCTTAAAAAATTATTGTGATTTTTATAATAGAATATGTATACATTAAAACAAAATTATTTAGTTTTCTGGTAATTTTTCATTTTCCAAACTGCCTTTTTTTTTGGGCACTGGGGATCAAACTCAGTACCTTAGCAAGTACTCTATCCCCTTTCCACACTGCATGGATTTCTGGTTGTTTCTCGCGATAATGGGGGTGGAACCCAAGGCATTCCCACTGAGCTACATCTCCAGTGCTTTTTAATTTTTTTTTTTTTTTTTGAGATAGGGTCTTACTAGGTCACTAATTTGCCCAGGTTGAGTTCGAACTTGCAATCCTCCTGCCTCATTGCAATCCTCCTGCCTCAGCTTCCCAGACTAGCATTATGGGCAAGTGTAACCCTGCCCAGCTCTACCACTCTGGTACACTTTAAAGCAGTTTATTCTAGTTTTAGGCACTTTCCTGGCATGCATGTTCTTGTTTAAAATTTTGATTACCTACTATGTATAGAAAGGGATTCACTGCAGGTACGAATTTGTTATTTTTTCGTTAGATTCTAGATACATACCATATAGCCAAAAAGTATATTAAAACCAATTTCAAAGTGTCTACACTCAGCCGTTAAACTAGAATTCTGTCACATACAAATTTAAATTAAACCAGGTGTGGTGGGGCATGACTATAATCCCAACACTAGCCTGTAATCCCAGCACTCAGGAAGCTGAGGCAGGCGGATTGCTGCAAGTTCCAGGCCAGCCTGCACTACACAGTCAGTTAAACACCAGCCTGAACTACATAGCGAGACCTTGTCTCAAAAAAGAAAAAAACAAAAAAAAAAACCCCTCTGGTTTCTCTTCAGATCATATAAATCTCTCACCTTTCAAAAAATAAATAAATAAAATCACCCAAGCGTAGCTTGCAGGAGGCTATAGGCTTGATCCCCAACATGCTGCAAAAAATAATCAGCTGATCTTTCTATGTGCATAAGGAAACCTACTTGTTAATAACCCCTAAGTATGAATTCCACCCACTACTAAAGTTAATCCAAGCATCATTAACTGTAAAAACATCACTTTTTCAATGGTAATAAATCATATGAATTAACTTACCTACAATATCTGCAACCACCTAACAATTACTACAACTCTTTGTTACCCTCCTTCTTCCCTATGTCCCTCCCAAAATAGTTAAACACTAAACAAGAATAGTAAGTGTGCAGAAAAACAAGTCCAATTCCCAACTCTAACACTAGCTGTTAACCTTAACCTGAGTCTGTCTGCTTGGTAAAAATGGCCACCTTGAAAAGTTTCAAGATTAAGAAAAGACTCTACAAACAGCACCAAGGATGGACAAAGCCCACAATTCTCTAACAATTTAATTTTTCAAGTAAGTTTTTAACCAGTGTAAAATAACTGCAACAAAAGAAAAAGCAAGCTTCTGGCAAACACAATTATTTTGTTGTTCTTTGCTTTGTTTGAGACAGGGTCTTGCTATGCAGCCCAGGCTGCCCTGGAAACTTGAAATCCTCCTGACTCAGCCTCAGGAAGGCTGGATTACAGGCGTGCACCACTCCCCTGGTGCTCAAACACAATACTTTAATCAAGATCTTACATGATATGTAATCACATTACATTTACCTTCCCTTTTTTCTAGAAGAATTATAGACAAGAAACATGCAGGTATTGCGACCAACTTCCATGCAAGTATTTGACAGTGCTTAGTGAAAAAACACTAAAATAGTATGGGGGGAGAAAGAAAGGCCAAATATGCAACAGAATTTAATTTTAGGTCCCAACCAGCCTAGATTGAGCCATGAGAAGCCACTGCAGAAATTCTGAAATTTTTTGAGCTAATGTTTTTGGGTTTTTTTTTTTGAGCTAATGTTTAAACTACATTTCAACTGAAAATTAAGTCCAAATGTATTTCCTTATTTTGAAATTTAGGTTTCAATTTTTTAGAAGTTACCAACTAACTTCATTTCCTATCTAAATTTACAAACAAGTATAGTACAACTAGGGCAGCAGCTCAAAAACTGGATGCTTCCAGAATGATTTAACAGTTACCAACCTACTAATGCTTGACCACAAAGTCTAAGAATATGTCCAACTTTTCCTTTATGGGGGGGGCCTAAAATCAAAAGAGTTAATTTACTATAAAAGCTGAGAAAGCAGAAGTCATTTTGGTGGCGTTTTGTTTTATTTTGTTGTTGCTGCTGTTTGTTCTGAGACAAGGTCTTGCTATATAGTCCAGGCTGGCCTGGTATTCATGATCCTCCTGCCTCAGCCTCCCACGTGTTGGGATTACAGGCATGAGCCAATGTATTCAGCTAGCAGAAGCAACTTTGGACTAACAATATTACCTTTTCGGTTAGTAATATTTTACTCATTCCTAAGGCAAAAGAACAATAAGGATATTATATCTCTTTTACTTTTCTTTCATTTATGTTTTTCACTTTTTTGGGGAGGGGTTCTGGGGATCAAACTCAGGGCCTGGCACTTGCTAGGCAAGCATTTACCACTAAGCTAAATCACCAGCCCCCACATTTCTTTCACATGTACCTTATTACAATAAATTCTTTAGCACTATGATTTCAGCAAAGAAAACCTAAAACTAGGTTTTTTTAAACTTTTATTCTATGAATGTTTAAACAAACTGTGGTAAATCCATATCATGGAATAGCATTCAGCAACAAAAAGGAAAAGGTAGCCAGGCATGGTGGAATACACCTGCAGTCCCAGGCTGAGGCAAGAGGATCATCATGAGTTCGAGGCCAGCCTGAACTACATAGTGAGTCCCTGTCTTAAGAAAAAAGGAGAAAAAGGGCTGGGGATTTAGCTCAGTGCTTAGAGTGTTTGCCTTGCAAGCATGAGGCCCTGAGTTCGATTCCCAGTACCAAAAAAAAAAGAAAGAAAGAAAAAAGGAGAAAGAAAAAAAAGGCTATGAGCAACAACTTGGATGAATCAAGGGAATTATGCTGCATTAAAAAAAGCAACCCCGGGGCTAGGGATTTAGCTCAGTGATTAGAGTGCTTGCCTTGCAAGCACAAGGCCCTGAGTTCAATCCCCGGCACCACAAAAAAAAAAAAAAAAAAAAAAAAAAAAAAAACCCCAAAACTTTCTATTGCACATTCCTTTTTAGTGAACACTTTGAAATAACAAAAAAAACCCAAACAGTGATTGCTAGAAGTTGGCAATACAGAGAGGATGTGAAGGAGATGGGCAGATGTGGTTCTAGAAGGGTAACACAGGAATTCTCTGTGTTGATAGGACTGTCCCGAGTCTTGATTGTAGAGGTAGAATCTACACGTATAACAGCACTGCATAGAACTAAATACACACAAATGAGTACAAGAGAACAAGGAAAATCTGAATAAGATCAGTAGACAGAGCTAGGCCTGGTGGCACATGCCTGTAATCCCAGCACTCTGGGAGCCTGAGGCAGAAGGATCACAAATTTGAGCTCAGCCCTGGCAACCTAGTGAGACTCTGTTGCAAAAATAAAAAATAAAAGAGGGCCAGTGATGTAGTACAGGAAAAAAAAAGAACAGCATCAAGATCATGATTATGATCTGTAAGTTTGGTAAGGCATTATTTAGTGCTGGGAAAAGTGGGTAAGGGGTACAAAGGATCTCACAAACTATGTCAATCTACAGTTACCTCAAAATTGAAAGTTTAATTTTTAAAAACAAAGCTAACAGTTGGAAAAGTCTAAATATGAAATGAAATGAGACAGTATCGGAGAATGACTGTTAATAGTTTTATGGTTATTCAGCACAATGTCTATTCTTAGGAGATGCTTGTTGAAGTATCTAGGAATGAAGCATTATTCCAACAGCTTACTTTTGTTTCACATATATGGGCAAACAGAGAGAATGCAACTATGACAAAATGTTAAATGTAGGCAAAGGACTTATGAGTGTTGCTGGTACTCTCAATTATTCATCTTGATTTTTTTCCAGTAAGAAGAGCTAAGGAAGGGCCTGGGAGTATAACTCAGTAGTACACCTTGTGCTTAGCCCTGGGTTCAATCCCTAGCACCATATAAAAAGGGTGGGGGATGGCTAGGAGATAAATTATAATAAAGCTATGTTATAGTTCTACCTGTTTAAGGTAGAAGAAATAAGGGCTGGGGGTGCTCAGTAGTAGGACACCTGCATAGCATGGGCCAGACCCTAGGTTCAATCCGTGGCATCCAAAAAAATGATTATTCTCCTCCTAAAGCTATGCTACAACCCCACTTAAGAGTTCAGTTAGTCTTAAAATGCCAATATGGTTCTCAGGGTAACTAAGAGTTTCGTGGAATTGGATGTGACTTTCTGTTGCTCAACATGAATGGAAATCTGGCATTGGGAAGCTGTGTTAGGAGGACTGCAAATTCAAGGGCCTCCTTGGCAACCTGGCAAATTCAATATGTAACATGTATGAGTATTTTTGGTAAAATTAAAGTTACTTTGACAAGGATGATTATTTCTAGAAAAGCTGGATCTTAAGAGTTCTACTTTTCAAAAAAGTGAAATGAATTATAATCACAAAAGCATTTTCACACGCACCCTCTAAAATGTTAGTGTGAAGTTTGGTGAGTACAGCTAATTTTTTCATAAAGAAGCGTTTGCATGAAAGGAGAACCCCCACGCTAAACACCAAATGAAAAATATGCTACAATGTATTAATTATAGCACCAAGGCTACAGCACATATTCTACAATATAAACAGCCCCTGCAAACAGAAATGTATCTATGGTTTTCAAAAACGCCAACTGTACACATTTGAAATGCAGGGAATGAGCCTGAGCCAGTGCCAAGATCTATCTCTAAAGTTCTTACATTCTCTTTTCTGTGCAAAGTTTTTGCTTCAGTGTTTATACGCTTCAGTGTACGAAAAAAGTCGTCTCAACTAAAGATTCTCAACTTTTCACTTCCTACCGGACCGCCTCCTCGCAATGGGCCCCACCTCCCAAGGAGGGTGATGGGGTGGGGCTGTTTCCCGCTCGGAAACTAAGAAATAAATGCCTCTCCTCTGCTCCAGAGAGGAGGGAACGAGAGGCCAAAGAGCTGCGGGCTCAAGTATGCAGCTGACTACAAGGAGGTAGTTGCTTGGAAAGCTTGTTTCCCTCCAACGAGCTCCCTCCTTCCTTCCCTTCTCCCAGGCCACTCAGTGACCCCGGGCCGGGCGGAGACAGGTGAATTCCTGCAGGGGAGGCAGAGGGAGGGACGCACGACGGAGGGAGAACCGCGGCTGGGCAATGAATGAGTCGTGAAGCATCCGCACCACCTGTTCCTTCCAAGGGTGCCACCCCGGCCTGCCGGCAGGATTCCTGCACCAATCGCGCTGCCACGACTGCGCGTGCAGTTCGCTTCCTCGCTGAAGGCCAGGCCTCTCCTCCCTCTGCTCACGGAGGGCGAAAACTAGCAGTCTGGCAGCCGGGGAGGTCGGGGCCTAGTCCGGAACCAGGGCCTCTGGGGCGTGGGGACGGCAGAAGGCAGCCTGAGCTCCAGGCGCGCGGGTCGGAGTGGGAGCCGCGGGGAGGGGACGAAGGAGCGCGTTCGGCCTCACTAGTACCAAGAAGGCGGGGTCCCGGCAGGGTGGCCCGGTGCCCGCCCGGCGGAGGTAAAGGGTGACAGGCCTGGCTAGCGGCTAAATCTTCGGCGCTGCTCGCCCGGAGCCTCACACTTACCAAGATCCGCTTGAAGAGCGCGTTCTCCTTGGGCGGGAGGCTCACGGCCGGCATCGTTCCGGCTCCTCCCGCGGCTCCCGCCACCACCCGGTTCGGTCAGTCTGTTTGTCCGACCGCCGCCACTGCCGTTCCCTAAGCTCCTTCAGCCTTGAACACCCCGATCTACCGCCACCACCAGGCCTCGGGTGTCGCGTTCCCCGGACACCCCCTTCTCCTTCTTGTCTTTTTTCCTTTCTCACTTCACGCTGCCGCCGCTTCCCCCCCACGGGTCTCCGTCGGCGGTTCACGTGGTAACTGAACAGACCGACAGAGGCAGCCAAAATGGCGGACGCAGAGGGCTTTCCCACCCGGGTCACATCTCCTATCACGCAGGCGCGATGACCTTCTCTCCCCACCCTCTGCCGCGGAGCTTGCCGGGAACCCGGAGGCTGCGGGGCTGGCGGAGGCAGAGGCTCTGGGTCGGCCGGGTCTGTCCCTTCCAGCGCGACGCGCCTAGGAGGCGCCCGGGGAAGGCGGGAATGGCCAGCTACCCTTCCGACCGCTGCCTTTCTGCCCTTTCTTGCTAAACTGGCCTTTCATTCATTGGTAGACGCTCCCTGGCAGCGATTACAGTTTGAGCCCGAAGTACTAAAATGCAGGTGTAGGTGTCCAGCTCGTGGCCAAAGTGCCTAATGGAGGAGCAGAGGCGGAGGGGAAAAGAGAAGGCTTCACCGCGGTGGGAACTTGTGAACAGATCTGGAGAGGAAGGAGCTTTTCGAGTTTGAAAAGCATGAAAGAGCTTCCCCTATTAAATGGGCCTAGCTGGCCAGGGTATCGGTGACTATTGCCTGGAAAGGTCGTCACCGGCTTCCAAAGTGACATTTGTACTGCCAGAGGAGACTGTGAAGGATGAAGTGTGTGACTTTGTTTCATTGTTGCGGTCATACAGTGCAGGTTTGGGGACGAGTCACCTTGGTATAGTGGACAAAAAAGTTCAGGGTCAACGACTCCCTGGAGCTGGTGTCTAGCTAATGCTTAATATTGAGTGTTGAGCTGCCCATAAGCAGAAATCTTCAAACTTTAGAAGCTGAAGGGTATTAGAGGGAACTGCTCCACCGGGCCTAGTTAGACCTGATACTGAATTGGAACCCTTCCTCATATGAGTCATTTCATTAATAGCCGAGAGTAAAACTTTTTTTTCAAAATGCCATTCCAGGGATGGTCTAAAATTTTTCAAGTCATAAGAGGCATCGTACCCTTGACTATCTTCCCAGAGCCTGAATTTAATCGGTAGCATTATTTGCTTCATGAATCATTACTAGCAATGTGCAATGGTTTTACACTTTTTCTTTTTTGGGGGGCTGTGCTGGAGATCGAACTCGGGGTCTTGCTCTTGCTAGGCAGGACTCTACTGCTGAACTAAATCCCCAACCCCTGCTTTTACACTTTTTAAATTCATTTATATAGATACTTTATAGTTTTTCCATTGTGCTTATTTAAGCCCCTCTGCAAAATTCACTGCCCCCAAGAGGCATTTCAACTATTGGAACTATTAAAAGACCCGCCCCCGCAATGGTCTTAACTACAGGTAATAATTTTAGCTTAGCCACTAAGTTGGATTTTCAAATCTCTGATTTCAGATACAAAAATTTCTACAGCAATATTATATGCTATGGCTTTCCGGCATATAACATTCTACTTTTATATTCCTGTATACAGTTTCTCCTGTAAATAATGTTCTATTTTTCCCTTAAGGGCAAGCAAATTTCTAAACTTTGAAACAAACAGTGGTTTCTACCAGAAGATGAGTATCTGATTAGATGAGCCAGCAAGATATAGTAGCATGGGGTTAGGGGTTTAGCTCATTGGTAGAAGCTTGCCTAGCTAAGCACAAGGCCCTGATTTCAATCCCCAGCACTGCCCCCCTCCACCGAAGGTACAGTAACATGGTAAATGTCAATTCTTTTCACCTGATAACAAATATTTTTAAGGCCCAGTGAATATTTGTCTCATTTCAACATTTATCTAATTCATTTCCAAGTTAAAATGCACCCACAGATAATAGTTTGACCAGTCAATGATTTGATAGTTTAAACTTCACCAAGAATATCTATTCTGATCAGCACTATGTGACAAATACAGATTTCATTTGAGTTATGCTATGAATGGCAGCTGGGCTTCCACAGACTTCCTGGAAATTCATATTCAAGCCTAAATGGTGCTGCAGCTGCTGAAAATCATGATGATGATTAATTCATTCATCTTACCACATATCCTTCTGTGTCACTGTAGTCAAAATGTTTCCTCTAGGGCTGAGGATGTAGCTCAGTAGTAGAGCACTTGCCTAGCAGGTGCAAGGGCCTGGGTTCAATCCTTAGCACAAAAAAACAGAAAAAAAACTTCCTCCAAAAATTAAAAATAAATAGGGCCGGGGATTTAGCTCAGTGGTTGAAGTGCTTGCCTAGCAAGCCCAAGGCCCTGAGTTCGATCCCCGGCACCAAAAAATAAATAAATAAATAAATAAATTCATTCAACTTTCAACTTTAATTCTACAAAAGGGATATATATACTGAAACATCTCCATCTTTATATGTGTAAGATGTTTGTTATGATTTGTATCTAGATATCCCCCCAAAGCCTCATGTGGTAAGAGGTGGCTGGGATTAAGGGCGTATGATTACTAAATCAATCCACTGATTGGTTTGGCACCGCCCTAATCCTAGCAGCCTGGGTAAATTATAAAGTACAGGAAGAAGCTGTTTAGGTCCCTTGCTTACTCCCTTGCTTACCGTGCTTCCTTTTGCCTGTCTGCCATGCCACCCTGCCTCGGACCCAGCTGATTGTGGACTGAAACCTCTACAAACTAAAATAAACCTTTCCTCTCTTAACTTCGGGTATCAGGTATTTTGTCCCAGCAACAAGAAAAAAGTAACTAAGACAATGTTCTTCAATGAAACATCTACATGTTAGCAATTATTTACTTTTATAGAAAAAGTTATAAAAGAAATCTATTTTTTACCCAGAATTAATAAATGTTAACATTTTGCTATTCTTTTTGTTGTTGTTGTTGTTTTTAGACTTGTGGATACAGGAGGAAGTCTGTCCCTCTCCAGGTCCTGAATTTGGCCTATAGAATTTTTATGTTTCATAAGTCAATAAACATATATGTGGTGGTTTTGCATTTTATACTATTTTTGATTCTTGCTCTTCTTTAACTCTCCCTGGAAGATGTGAGTTGAGTATGTTTCCTAATGAAAAAATCTAGGATTAAAACTTTGGTTTTTCTACCTGCTAACTGAAATCTCTTTTCTCTTCTCCTGGGTGAGGAATAAGGTTTTAGCATTCAAATTCAAGAGATAGCTTAAGTGAATGTTAGGAAGCAACTTCTACCAAATATAATCACTATTAGCTCCTGGCTGGAATTTCTTTCAGGACTCCTCAAGATGGAGTTTCACCTACAGCTGCCTCCTCCAAGTGTAGAGTTCCACAGCTCAAATATGCTGAGAGCAATGTGCTTATATTTCATCACTTGCCCAAAATATACACTAGTAAAAGGATACAGCGACCAAAGCTCTGAAAAAGAACAAAACAGACTTTCTGAACATAGGTACTGAAATTCATAATTTACTCAGTGGTTCTACATACTCTGACTAAAAGCAGCTCCTGTTTCAACTTGTTGGAGACCAGCAAAAGCTTTGTCAGAACAAGTTTCCCAGGGTTGTTGCAGAACGGATATACAACTGACGGGTTGCTGAGTGGACAAGAAGCCAAAAAGCTGAGAGCCAACAACTGACTCAGCGCATTAGCTGGGTGGTTCACCTACTTGAGCATAAGGAACTCAAACTAGGTTACAGACTCTAAAGTGACTCACAGTTTAGCAATCTATTTATCATTTTCATTTTAAAATGAGGCAGAAAGCATAGTACAATTATTTTATTCTTTGATCATTAATTCTTGTTTTGAAAAAAGATTTTTAAATGGTATTGCTAAAAAAAGGAAAAAAAAAGTTTTGCTAACATGTATTTTGCTTCTAAAAATGAACCTAAATACCATTAGGTTTAAAGAAATGGCTTTAAAGAGGTTGAAAATTTATCGTCTGCTATCTATATGATTGTTTTTGTGTGTTTTGTATATTTTTGTTTTGCAGTACTGTGCTGTCGATAAATTGCTCAGGCTAGGCTGGAAGTTGGAATCCTCCTACCTCAGCCTTGTACACATTTTTGCATGGTCTTTAAGACATCAGATTGAATTGAAAATTTAATGCACAAATATCTGGTTCAGTTATGCAAGATAAAATAAAACCTACCTATCAGAGGTGGGGCCTGTAATCCCAGCACTTGGAAGGCTGAGGCAGGAGGATTGCGGTGAGTTCGAGACCAGCCTGGGCAACATAGTGAGTTCAAGGCCAGCCTAGAGGACATAGCAAGGCCCTGTTTTAAAAACAACAACAACAAACTACTGATCAGACCAAAGACTTTAATAGGCAAAAACAAGTTAATTACTATCTCCAGGCACTTTGTTAGCTGCCCAACGATCCTGTACCTTGTAGGTTTTATGTTACAGATGTAAAACCGAGGTATAGACAGATTAAGTAACTTGACCAAAAATCATTTCGCTGAAGTGTGGCGAACAAGAGTAGTGCTCGGAGGAGAACCAGGCCCGGGCCTGGTAGGTGGGCGCACAGGAGGCTGGATCTGGGAGCAGAGGCAAAGCGTGCCGGCTGGTAGTGTGACCATTTCTCCTAGTCTACTTCAGGGTGGTGAGGCTTCCCTCTGACGCCGAGTTCACAGGGACCTCAGGAACTGTTGAGAGGTCTTCTCTGATACGAGGCGTCGCAAGTTACCCGGGTTGAGACGCTGTCCTTAGTCCTGTGATCGACGTGGAGAGGAAACCAGACAATGTAAACTGAACCGTAAAATGATCTAACGCACCCGAGTCAGAGACACAGGACTCAGTCGGAGAGTTAGTTTTCGGTACGCTCCCTCTTCGTGTTCAGTTTTTCTGGCTCTGGTGAGGCCGGTTTAGTGAGCCTTCGGAGGAGTGAGCAGCGGAGGAGGTGAACACACGAGCCAGTAAGTGCTCGCAGACCGAGCCCCGGGCGGCGCGGGGACGCCGAGCTGGGGCTGCCCGCTGGGGGGCGCTGTGTTGGCACCGCCTCGCGGGGGCGGGGCTGGGCGGGAGCAGGGGCGGAGCCTCCGGCAAGATGGCGCCTCCCGGGCTGCTGCGCCCCTTCTCGCGGCTGCTGGTTCCCGCCAGGCTCCCGAGCGGCCGTGAGTGCCCCCATTCGCGCGGACTGACTCGGCCTTCCGCCTGCCTCGGCTCCCGGCGGACCCGGCCGGCCGGGGCGGGAGGCGGCCGCGGCCCGGGCCCGCGCCGCAGTGACCTTCGCGGCCCGGGCCCGCGCCTGCGCGCGCCCGCCCGCGTTCTCCGGCGCGGCCCTGCTGCGGTTGTCCCCGCGCCCCGGAGCTCCGCGGACGGACCTCGGGTCCTTTGTGCCTCGGCGGGCTGTGCTGGGTGCCGGGGCCAGTCACTCTGAACCTCCCTTTCCTGGACTGTTTTAAATTGGGTGCGACAAATAAATAAATAAATAAATCGGGTGTGTGGGGGGTGTTGAAATTTAATGCGATAATTCACGCTTTAAATGCTTTTTTCTTACAAGGTTGTGTGTTACAGATTCTCTCTGTCCCCTTTCAGCTTCAATACGGTCCAAGTTCTACGTGCGGGAGCCGCCGAATGACAAACCCGACTGGCTCAAAGTTGGGCTGACCTTGGGCACCACCGTCTTCCTTTGGTTCTATGTGAGTGTTTGCTGCAGACACTCGGGGCGAGACGGCTCTGCGCGATCAGTGTTGCAGTTAGAGTGTTAGCATTATATATTCATGGAATCGCCAATAACGTTTGTTCAGAAAGGGACATCCCAAAAAGAACTAAAAAAATTAAGATGTCAGCGGTCTGGAAAAAATATGATGAGGCTGAATTTTTTTTTATTGTTGCTTAGCATGGTTGGTGAGGATCGGTGCTTTTACTAAATATTAACTGCATTTTTTGATGAGTTTTGCAGCTCTTTGGGGTTTTATGGAGGCGCCACAGGGACAAACCAGTTGTAGAAATTCGATTTTGTTAGACCTCTGAAACATTAGGTCTTAATCGATGTTCTGTATAAATACATTGTTGGAAATTATACTTAGTGCAGACCAGCCTGTTTGTTGCTGTTATCCTTATGCCAGATGCTTTACATGTAAATTCAATCATTTGAACATTAGGTGGTGTATGTACTATTATTGTTGGCCCTTTACAAATGAATAAACCTGGAAACATTAGTTCACAGACCTCAGAGCCCCTAACTTCAAAAACCACACTGTACTATGGACCACTGTTTCTCTAAAGAGAAAATTATTTAACGTTGACTAAAAGTATCTGTTTTATTAGTATTTTGAATATAAAGGTTTTGGGCTTCTTTCACTGCCCCCTGTGTCAGGCTCTTGGTCTCTCATTTTGGATTTTCTTTATAAGTGGTTCAGATCTTTGTCATGGAAAAGGGTAAGAGATACTGAACGTCACTTACAATTTAACAGTAACTACTGCTTTTCAATAAATATTTGTCAGAACGAAAATGTACACACTCGTAGTTTAAAGTTTTTTCTAAAAAGGAATTTGATTGCTGCTGAAAGCCTCAGTGGTTAACATTGAGTCTTTGATTGTCATGAATGTCATCAGTCATTCTTGTTCCAGTTACAGATTCTATCAGACAACAGTTCCAGGAAAGTAGCTGTCTCTGGCATCCAGTTAATACACAAATAGTTGAGGGATGGGGGTCTCTCACAGTACCAAACTTCTAAGATTAGGAGTATAACACACAGCCACCAGCCTGAACCCCACTTAATAAGTAACTTATACCGTGTCGTGTTGGTTTAGTCCCTCTGTGGTGAGACTTTCGATTATGCTTATTACCCACCAAAGGAAATAATTTTTTTGACACAAGTTAAATTTTTAAGGGTTGCCTTCTAAAATTTACTGTATCAGATTGTAGTCAACATGTGTATTCTGGACTTTTGAGTCCCCTAGCTTTTTATTTCTAACTAGATTAGTAATTATTTTAATCTACCCCGTTCCTCTTGCATAAATACATCCTTACTGTAGTTTCCTCCTCTTTAAATTGCCAGAAAGATTACCTTTCTAATTTTAACTATTAACTTGTAGCTCATCAAACAACATAATGAAGATGTTTTAGAATATAAAAGAAGAAATGGGTTGGAATAAACTTTGGGAATACATAGTAAGTATGTCATTTTATAGAGCAACTAGATTATGCAGGCTAATTAGATCTGTCTTTTTTTTTTAATGGTACATCATATATCTTGCTGCTTATTTAGATCTCTTTTTAAGAACAATATTTAATACTTTATACTTTGTACTACCAGATTCCTGTCTTTGACACACTGATGATTTTTTTTTTTTTGGTGCTGTGGATCGAACTCAGGGCCTTGTGCTTGCAAGGCAAGCACTCTAACCACTGAGCTAAATCCCCAGACCCCACCTTGGTTCAATATTGACCCATACTCATTCTGTTTGCTGTGTTCAAAGAAAGTTATATTCAGGAATGAAATGAAAATCATTCTCATAGCACTTCTGACTGGTTGTTTGTGTGTGTATTTAATATTCATTTGACGTATACCAGACTTGAGTGCGACTTCTCTAAGCACAGGGTCACTGCCTATTTTATTTAGGGTTATGTACTCGGCAACCTGCTGAGCGCCTCGCCAATCTAGGACTTTAATATCCTGGAGTGAATATATAAGGGCAGTAGATTTTTAAACTTTTTTTTCTG
Source organism: Hystrix cristata (assembly GCA_004026905.1). Taxonomy (NCBI): domain Eukaryota; kingdom Metazoa; phylum Chordata; class Mammalia; order Rodentia; family Hystricidae; genus Hystrix; species Hystrix cristata. Next base: position 86,866 of record PVJO010004788.1, read on the forward strand.
CATGACCATTTCATTATGATTTCCCTACACATAAAATCCAGTTGTACAAATCAGAGTAAAACTTAGCTGTAAGATGTCATACTCTGTATGATCTATAATTGAAAAACAAGAGTTTATTTTATATATTTATATATATACACACACAGTTTATATATAATATATAAATAATATATGTTGTATTTCTGAAGCCTTTTTAAGAAATCATTTATTGATCTTTTTGTATCCTTTTGAAAAACCCCCCTTTTATGGATTAGGTTGATTAAAGTACGTCAGTTATATGTATTGGATAATTAACATAGTAATCACAAAATACACCTTATTTTCCATAAGAAACTCAACTCAGCACTTTAGGATGATTATCCACATCTTTTGTTTATTTATTTTTTTAGCAGTTTTTTTTTAAATTTTATTTTAATGGTACATTTTAGATGTACATAGTGATAACATTAATCATACAGGATTTGTACCTGTACATAATATATCTTGTTGCTTTTGTTTATTAATATCACCTTGCCTGTTTCACTACTCCAGTCAGCTAATTGATTGAAAGATAAAAATGAAATAGATAATGTAAGTCAAAAGCAGATGGCTTTGGCTAGTCTTTCATAATTTTGCTAAAACTTAAAATGAAGTATTCAGTACTCTTTGTGGATTTGTTTTCTGTACTTTCTCCCTAATGCTTCAAAGTAAATTATTCAGAAGGGTCTAATGCGATAGGTTTTTTTTCTTTCTTCATTGTAGGTGTGTTCCTCATGTGATTACAGCAGTTGCTGTGGATTCTCCAGTCTGTTGAGTTGTGAATGTGAGAGAAGTTACATGTGAATGAGTACCAAGCCAGCATTTGTGTTTTGCATCGTTAAATTAAAGAAATAAAAATACTTCTGTGTTCAAATAATACGTATTATGGCAACTTTTAGAAAATGTCAGGTTTGGGTTTTTTTGGGGTTTTTTTTGTTTTGTTTTTGGTGCTGGGGATCAAACTCAGGACCTCGTGCTTTCGAGGCAAGCACTCTAACTAAATCCCCACTGAACTAAATCCCCAGCCCCCTGAAAATGTCAGTTCTAAGAAACATTATTAGGAGTATTTCAATATGCAAGACACTATCTGATAACAGGGTCAGTGGTAATTAAGGACATATTGGTAAGAAAAATTGTTACAGAGATGGATTCAGTAATCACTGTTGATGGATTTATTTCATTTCCTTGAATTTAAATTATTTTTACGGGCTGGGGATTTAGCCCAGCGGTTAGAGTGCTTGCCTTGCAAGCACAAGGCCCTGAGTTCGATCCCCAGCACCCCAAAAATAAATAAATAAATAAATGATTTTTACATGAATGGCTAGTTTTTACTTGCCTTTATTGGCAACATGAATTTTGTTGTCCCTTTCTGCTAATATGACTTCCATCCAGCAAGTTAGCAAACTTTAGAATGTTATCAAAAGGGGGAAGGAGACTTAATGGACACAATTTAAAACAATTTGTTATTTATGTCTCCTTTGCAATGTTAAGCAGAAAAGACCATTGCCTTGTAGTTAATACTAGTTGTGTTTTGGGCTTTGGCCAACACTCATTCTGAGACAATCGTGGCCCAATATCTTTGGAAGTCACTTTTTTTGTTTTGTTGCATTGGTTTTGTTTTGTTTTTTGAGACAGGGTCTCCTTGTGTAGTTCAGGCAGGCCTTGAACTTACTATGTAGCCCAGGCTGGCCTTGAACTCACAGCGATCTTCCTGCCTCAGTCTCCCAAGTCCTGAGATTCCAGGTGTGTGCCATCACACATGACTGGAAGTCACTTTCAAACATAAATTCCAAGTTACATTATTTCAGAAAAAGATCAGTATTGCTAACTGACTGTTACCTTTTGACAGCTTGTATTCCTAGATTTTAGGGCTGGAAAGGACCTTAGAGATCATGGACCAATCTCCACAAAAGCAGTAACCAAAGTAAAGAGTGATCTGCCCAACATCATTGTGATAGGTAGAATAATGAGCCAGCAAAGATTTTATGTCCTCCCTGGAAATGTGAATATGTCAGATTATATGCCATATTCAAAAGGGGAGCTGAGACTGCAGAACGAGGCTGCAGGTAGAGCACTTGCTAGCAGGCCTGAGGTCGTGGATTCAATCCCCAGCTAACAAACCAAATAGAAGGAATCAAGGTTGCTCCTCAGCGGCAGTCTTCACACACAGGTGAGACTGCTGGGGGCCCGCTGTAATCACAAGGGCCTTTATAATAGAAGAGGAGGCGGCATAAGAAGGTGTTGGTGATGCAGTCAACCTGCCATTGCTAGTTCTGAAGGTGGATGGAGGCCGAGAGCCAGGGAGTATCAAGAAAACAAATTCTGTTGCAGGGCCTCCGAAAAGGAATGGTGCTGCTGACAGCCTCAGCCCAGAGAAATACCTACAGAACGGCAAGATGATACAGATGCGCTCTTTTAGACCATTATGCTCGTCGCTGCAGCAACAGGAAACTGACACTACCATGTAGAAATTGAGACCCAGAAAGAAGTCAGGTATCAGCTCCAAATGAAGGACGTGTTCACTAAAAATTTTTTTTTGTTGCTGGGGCTCAAACTCAGGGCCTTGTGCTTGCTAGGCAAGCACTCTAACCACTGAGCTATATCTCCAGCCAAAAGAACACTTTAAAACTCACAAGGGTTTTCTTGTTCTGTTTTTTGACTTCTATTAGTCCATGTTCACAGTCCATAACGATTACATTCAGTGTAGGGGATTGATACATGGACGTAACACATTTCAATTTCCTTACCCCTGCCCAGCTCAGATCTCTTTAGGGAACAGAAAACTTTTAAGACACTTGAAATTTTTTAAACTGGTAGCTTTAGGTGGAAATAAAATAAGAGTATCCACTGCATGTCGGTCTGAGGAAACAGCTGCCCTTGGTAACCTTCCTCTGCCCCTACAGCCTCTAGGGGGCGCCCTTCACGAAGACCACAGCTTTCGGGAAGAGCTTCCTGCAGCCCGGACATGCTGTGTGCTGTCCCTGGAGCAGCCGCCAGCCTGATGACTGACAGAGCTTGAGGAATGAAATTAGTGTGACCGCATTTTTTTTTTTTTTTTTTTTTTTTTTTTTTTTTTTTTTTTTTTTTTTTTTTTTTTTTTTTTTTTTTTTTTTTTTTTTTGGTGCTGGGGATCGAACTCAGGTCAGGGCCTTGTGTTCGCAAGGCAAACACTCTAACCACTGAGCTAAATCCCCAGCCCCAGTGTGACCGCATTTTAATAGTACTTAATTTTAATTTAAACCATCAAAAGGGATGCTGGCTGCTGTATTGGACAGCAACTCTTAAGAGTTGTACCACATAATGGTGCTGATAAAAATGCTTCCTAAATTAAATAACTGAAACCTAAATCAAACTTTAAAAAAATAAGGCAAAGTCTGAGACTCACAGACACCATGAACAGGAATGTTCCAGACTCCGGAGTCTCAGAGCATGTGCCGCTGCTTTATTTCCTTGGCACAAACCAGTGGGGGTCAACCTACAGCCCGGGTAGCCGGCTGTTAGCACAGAAAGTTCTAAGAGGTTCGCCATTGCCGGTGTAGACCTTCTCTCCCCCAGGCCACGCTGTGCAGAGAAAGCCACCACAAGTAGCTCCTGGGTTTGCATCTCGAATCGAGACAGGAGCTGGACTGAGCCAGAGTTCTGATCCTTGCAGGCGTGGTGGCACATGCCTGTAATCCCCCAATTTGGAAGGCTGAGGCAGGAGGATGGGGCAGCATGTACTATACAGATCATGTCTCAAAAAAAAAAGTTCTGATTATAGATTCCCAAAAGGAACTTAGAATCAACCGGTGAAAGGATGATTCTTTTAGTAGTAATATAAAAGGTGAGTTTCCACATATTAAAAAAAATACAAAATCAAAATCATATCAAGTGTATTGAACTTTTTTTGGTTGTTTCCAGTACTGGGGATTGAACCCAGGGCCTTTGCACTGAACCATATTGCAGCCCTTTCTTATTTTTTTTAAGTCAAGATCTGACGTAGTTGCCCAAACTGAACTCAAATTTGCGATCTTCCTACCTCAGCCCCCCAGAGTGATGAGATCATGCACCATCTGCCTGGCTTGGAATTTGATCTGATGAAAATTTGTTTTTACAAACTATCCAAGTTTGTAGTAGTTTGTTACAATACCTTTAAGAATACACAAGTGCTAGGAAATCTTGTGTTTGTTTACCTAGAAAAGAAAAAGTGACTAAATAAGAGTACCTCCAATAATAGTTTAATACAGTGTCTCAACTACATCTTCTTCATTCTTCTTAAGTGCATAGAGTGCTTATCAGGATGATTTGCAGCCCTAGGGATTTAACACAATCCCCTGCGCATGCTAGGAAAGTGCTCTAGCACAAAACAATATTGTAGCCCTTTTTATTTAATTACTTTTTATTTTGAGACTAGGCCATCCTCCTGCCTCAGCCTACCAAGTAATTGGGATTATAGGAGTATGCCACTTTGCCCAGCAGGATTTTTAAAATTGTTTGCCAATTTTTCTTCCTGGATATTTTTCTAAATTGTTTCACTTTCTATAAATATTAATCTGTCAAAGAATATAGGGGAAAGCCTAAGGATCGACTGGTAAGAAAAACTCAGCTGTTTCTATCTTTCTGTGCAGTCTAAGCAGTCACTGCCTTTCACGATTGCTTTCAGTCATAGCTCTTGATCAATATAATTAAAGTATAATTAATACTGTCGGTAGAGGACCCTTACAATATGTTTTCAAAATTAAACCATCTTTGTCAACAATGGCGGTTTGGTGAAGGTCATGTGACGTAAACCAAGTTATCTCTGATCCTAGACACTTATCGTCCAGCCAGCCTAGCAAAATGCCAAGGATGCACCCAAGGACAGCATTATGACCAATGTGACCACAGTTAGGCAACGTCCCCAGCCCTAGAGAGGCCTCTAGAGCAGAAAGCTAGGGTTAAAATTCACCGGGCTTCAGTGAGAAATGCTGGAAGTTCACACGGAGAATTTGACAGTCAAAAGGTGCTCCTCTCTTGGTCTCTTTTTTTTTTTTTTTGGTGCTGGGGTCGAACTCAGGGCCTCGTACTTGTGAGGCAAGCACTTTAACCACTGAGCTAAATCCCCAGCTCTGACGGTTGTTAAATAGATGTGACAATGTCACAATGCTTCAGTGCTTCTTTTCTATAACTTTCTAAAACCCCGCATACTTTTGTTTTGTTTTTGAGATGGGGTCTTCAGTACCCCATCTCAAAAGAGATTGTAGTCCAGCCTCGTTTGCAACTCATTATGGCCAAGATGACCTCAAACTTGTGAACTTCACGTCTCAGGCTCCTGAGGTACTTTTATTTTTACATTGTTTAAACCAATTTGATTTTAGCCAAAACCCTGAGATTATACTTATTATTGACATCTAGTCAGAGTTCTTTTGTGCTCACTAACCACATCTCAGGTGAGCTTGAATGCTTCTCCTAAAATGCTGGTTCCTTGTCTCTTTAACCTGAAGCCATAACTTTTGTAACTGATAGTAAAACTAACATGTCCTTCACTGAAGGATACCCTGGGACAGGGAATATTTGGGAGCTAATTATAATAGATCCCCAGCATCTAGGACAATCCCTAACATATGGTAATAAGCGTTTAGACAAGCTGCACGTCATTTCCGCACACCTGTAATCCCAGCACTCAGGAAGCTGAGGCAGGAGGATCACAAGTTCAAGGCCAGCCAGGGCCACATACCATAGTGGGACCTTGTCTCAAAGATCAAAAGCAAACACCTCTCCCCCAAGAGAAAGAACAGTTAACTATCCCTAGTGACTAAGTCTTTAATAAAGGTGATTATGATATCTGTTTTTAACAAGTGGTCAAATGAAGGGTCAGGTTCAGCTTGGAAGCTGCAGACCCTTCACCGCCAAACTGGTATCCTGAAAATAGGAAATGCCTGGACAAGTAGCTTGCTCCATCTGACCCGAGCTAAGTAAGCACAGGGCCTCTAGCAGCGAGAGCCGCTGCGTGGTGGTGTGGAAGGGTCGGCCAACAGCTAGCAGTCGGACAGACTGACAGATCCAGTTGATCGGCTGCCACCAGGACTCGTCCTTGGTGGCCTCAGGGCTGAATTTTGACTTGCTTGAGACAGAAAAATAGTCAAAGGCAGCAAATACATTTCAATCAATGGATGGGTGCACTGTATTATTTAATACTGTATAGTTGTAAGCCATAATCTTGAAGCACCCCAACAGGTATTTTTTTCCCTGAGCAAGCATTTATGAGTAAAAATGGCTCTGTTCTGGGCTCCTCTTCAGAATTCAATTGTCAGATCACCAGGTATGGTGGGGCCCACCTATCCAGCTGCTCCTAAAGCTGAGGCAGGAGGATTGAGACTTTGAGACTAGCCCAGGCAACATAGTAAGACCTAGTGTCAACGAACAAAAAGACTCAGACAATCATTAGAATCCAATTGTAGACTACTCCTTTGGGGGTAGTCTGAGGTGGATTACCCATAGTTGCCATAGCAAACCCAGTGTAAGATTCTGCCTAAATCCTTTTTTTTTTTTTTTTTTTTCAGACAGGGTCTTGCTGTGTAGTTCAGGCTGGCTTTGAACTTACTATGCAGCCCAGGCTGGCCTGGAACTGGCAGAAATTCTCCTGCCTCAGCCTCCAAGTGCTAGGATTACAGGCGTGTGCCACCACGCCCAGCATTTTTTTCTTGTTTAATATGGTACTGGGGACTGAAGCCAGGACCCTGTGCATTCTAAGCACCACTCTTCTGCTGGGCTACAACCCAGTTACAGCTGAGTGGGCCAGAAATAATCCAGGTTCTTGTTTATGACGAGGAAAGAATTCCAAGTGCACACTCCACAGCAGGCAGAAGGTAGCTACGTTTATTGGAGACCTCCAGGAAGGTAGCAGCCCGGACAGGGGGAAGGGAAAAGGGTAGGAGCAAAGAGCAAAAGGGCCAGAAGGCACACGCAAGTGAACAGAGAAAAAGGAATGGCATGTGAGTGGCACACCTGCTAACTCAGGCTCCTTAAATTTAAAGGGTAGCGGTCTCTGACTTCTAGGTGGGGCAGTTACTTAGGCTTTTGTTATTATGTTTTGTTCCTCCTCTAAGAAAGTGGAAGTATAGATAATCCTTAAAATGTTTATGTTTATAGTTGAGCTTTTGGGAAAGGGAGTGGCTCACTCAGCTCCTTTGTTTCTAACTGTACTAAACCCATAACTGCTCTTTCTGAGCATCAAAGAAACAATCCACACACTAGCTTGTACTTTTCATGGAGGACTATGTTGCTATTAGTAGAACTGGGTCCAGGACTGTAACTTCTGAGTAACATTCACATAACAAATGAACAGTGTGCCTGTCACATCCCAAGAGAACTTGGAAATAGAAGTAGTATGTTTGTGCCCTTTTTTGCCTTTCTTTCGCTGTTTCTTTTGCTTTTGTGTGTGTGTGAGTGTGTGTGTGTGTGTGTGTGTGAGAGAGAGAGAGAGAGAGAGAGAGAGAGAGAGAGAGAGAGAGAGAGAGAGAGAGAGAGACAACTCTTACTATGTAGTTCAGATTGGGCTTGAACTCACTATGTAGTCCAGGCTGGCCTGGAACTCACTGTGATCCTCCTGCCTCAACCTCCCAAGTGCTGGGATTACAGGTGTGGGCCACCACACTCAGCTCTTTCTCTTTTCCTCTCTCCCTCTCTCTCTTTTTTCTCTCTCTTTCTTTTCTTTGTTTCTTGATCATCAGTAAATCCTAGACATTCCCCCACCACTTGGTGTTGTCATTTGCTAAAGGAAATGTCACTTCTCTCGGAAGGTTGGAGAGACAATTATGTGAAAGTGCTTTATAAACTGTCAAGTGCCAAGCACGTAGGAGGGCTTGTTACAATAGGAAACCACCCCTTCCAAAGAATAATCACTAAGAAAATGGAACAGGCGTGAATTATTAGTTTCTATATTCACACCGTGACAAATTCTTGTAGTCATATCGAGTCAAGAAATCGAAATCCGGGGAAAGAAGCTAATAATTCAGCCTGTGTGGTCGATGTGGAAGCACCAACATCACACCCCACGACTGTAGGGCATCTGCACGTGCACACTGGAAGTCGCTGTAGCTGTACCGTCGCCTGCCTGCAGGTTTGCGCTGCCGGCCTTCGGGCTTTTCGGCCTGGGCCTGCCGGCAAGCTAGGCCGCGTCCGTCCGCCCGGAGCCGCAGGCTCACGAAGGGCAGCGGCTCAGACACAACCTTAGACCGCGTGGCGAGTCCCGACGGGCCCCAGCGCTTCCCCGGCCAGGACGGGCGGCGGGTGACGGCGACTCGCAGGCTCCCGATCACTTCACCGCCGAGCCGGCGGACCCGCGGGAAAGCAGCGCGGCTGGGGCGGGCCCGGGGGCGGACCGCGAGCGCCTAGGCGGGGCGGGCGGGGCGGGACCGTGGGGCTGTCGCGCGCGCTCCCGGCCACCCGGTTCCGACGCGATGTCGCTGCGCAGGGCGGTCGCCAAGACCCTGGCGCTGCCGCTGCGGACGCCCGCCGGCCCCGCGCCGCTCGGCAAGGACGGTGAGTGCGCGCCGGGCGCGCGTGCGGGCGGGCGGGCTGACCCTGAATCAGCGCAGCCTTCCAGTCCTGGGCTCGGGCAGTGTTTCAGCAACCTGTTTCTCCATCCGCTAAATGGGGACAGTAATGGATGTGAGTTTTAACGAGTTCACTTGTAATTAAGAGCTTTGCGGACCGGGTGCGGGGCGCACGCTTGTAATTCCAGCCCACGGGGAGGCTGAGGCAGGAGGATCGAGAGTAGCCTGAGCGCAGCGTTGGCAATTTAGCAAGACCCTAAGAAATGAAAATTTAAAACGGCCTGGGGTGTAACTCACCGCGAAGGACCTGGCTCAGTCCCCAGCGCCAGTAAAATAAAAGCAGGTAAGAGGGCGCCTCTCTGCAACACTCCCGGGCTGGCGGGCGCTCGGCGAGCACCTGGAGCCGACGGTCTCCGCCGGCCTGAGCGAGGGGCCCTTTCCTCGGCCGCTGCACAGGGGCCTGCGGCCCCCCATTCACCGTCTTTGGGTGCGGCGCGGGCACCCGGGAAAGAGCGGACCCGGGAGGCCTGGAGGGCAGGCGGCGGCGCCCGGGCTGGGGCGACGGTCTCCGGGAGGGCCGACGCCGCCCGCCCGCTGCGGACCGAGGCGAGGGGCGCCCCGCCCACCTTCCGCGCACCGCGCAGACGAGACCGCGTTTGTATTTTGGGACTGCACAGGTTTCAAATAACTTTCTCCCCAAGTTGGACCGTCAGAAAAGTAGCTTCACGATTCTGAATACGCGGTTAGCGACACCGGTTGGAAGAGTTCCGATCTCGTCGAGTCTCACCGAATTACTACTGTTTTTGCAGCACTGATTTATGTTTTTATGATTTATGATTTTAAGAAGTGCCGTTGACTGGAAACTGAAATGTGCCCTCCTTTGTGGGCATTAATTAGTTTTTTATTAGTACTTTCTATTTGGAGAAATAAAACTGTTTCAGGGGTTTTTTTTAAAGATAAAAATCTAGTTGTCTTATCAAATTTCATTCTCTCCTGTTTGCTTTTAAGAATGTAACTTCTTCATGAATAAATCATTTGAATTTATAATAATAATTCAGTGGGGTAAAAACCAGAAAAGCAAAATAGAAAATATAAGTCAGCTGTAAACTTACCGCTCAGCGAGCCCCGTGATTTCCACCTTGGAGTATTCGCGTGTTTGGTTTCTCAGACCACTTTCTGCCGCGCTTCTCCCGCGCGCGTTCCCTCCGCAGCGCTTGCACCGGCCCAGAGACGCTGCTGCCTGTTAGGCCGTAAATATTTTCTCATGATTCTTCCACACATTATAATGTCTATTTGTTTCACATTGTATCAAATTTGTCTAAATAATCTTTACTGAGTATTTCCCATTTCATTGCTATTTTAAATAACTTGGGCAAAATTATATTTAAGTCTACTTAAATATCAGATAATTTTCTTTATTTGTGTGTATGTATAATATATACTATATATAACATATATATATATATATATGGGGGTTTGTTAGGTGCAGGATATCAAACTCAGGGCCTTGCATGTTTATATTTTTAAAAAATTTGAGGGATTCGGTCTGCCGTGTGCGAAACACGACTCTGATGTCTCGCATATCTCCCTGCATGCACACTCTCTCTGGCAGGGTCGTGGGTCTCTTCCGTTTTAAAAACTACCTTGAATCAACTTGGCATTTTCACCTAGTATCACCCCCCCACCCCCGCGACTGCGAACTACTCAAAGATGGAGATCGTCTCTGTCTCCTTCACCTTTGCGCCTTTAATGCTGCTATACACAGTAGGTGCTCTCCTGTATTTGTCACGTGAATGCATAAACATCTTGTTTCTTTATGGGTTTTTTGGTGTTTTCTTTGTTTTGAGACAAGGTCTTGTTATGTAGCCCAGGCTGGCCTTGAACTCACAGTGATCCTCCAGCTCCAGCCTCATGAGTGCTTACAGGTGTCCATTACCACAATCAGCTAGTTCTTATCTCTCTCTCTTTTTTTTTTCCTTGCGTTTTGAGACAGAGTCTTGCTATGTAGCTCACGCTGCCCAGGAACTCACTGTGTGGCCCAGGTTGGCCTCCAACTTGCAGCCATCCTCCTGTCTCAGCCTCCCGAGTGTTGGGATTACAGGCAGGCACCATCACACCCGCAGTCTTTTTTATTGGGTGGAGTGCTGGGGTTCAAACTCAGGGCTTTGTGCTTGCTAGGCAAGCTCTCTCTACCACTGAGCCAAATCCCCAACCCCCCCATTCTTTATTTTTAAAATAAAGAATTTGAACTGTGTGAAGTTTAAGTTCGTTATGTCTTTTAGTCTATCATAAATGTTTCATTTCCAGGGTACTATAGGATATACCAGTCACAGCAAACCTTTTAGAGACCAAGTGCACAAACTACAACCCAAAATCCACTTATTTATCACAAAGTGCCACCAACACTGCAATTAAACCCAAACACTGAAGTTTTAAGTGAGAAAAACCAGCTCACACTCTTGGCTTGCAGGCCAACAGAGAGGGCTCTGCCTGCCTGCTGTGGCAGGTGTGCCATAGATTTGCCACTGCTGGTATATGTGAATTCTAGCACTTTGGCTTTTCCCCCGACTTTGGTGATACTGAGGGTGGAACCCAGGGGCTTGTGCATTCGGGGAGAGTACTGTACCGCCCAACTACATCCTCAACCACTTTCTTTTTTCTTCTTTTTTTGTTATTGCACTGCAGGGAATGGAACCCAGAACCCTACATTTGCAGTCTATCCTAAGCCACGTTCCCAGTCCTTTTTATTCTGAGATACATAGGAGCTCACAGAATTGCCTAGACTGGCCTCAAACTTGGAATCCTCCTGCCTCAAGTTCCCAAGTAGCTGCAGCTAGAGATGTGTGTGCACCACTGTGCCTGGATAAATATATTTAAATATCATATTACATATAAATATATATTTATAATAACATTATTTTGATCTATTTCTGTTGGTATTAAGAATAGTACTTCTATTTTGAAATGATCTTGTTGCAATATTTGGATTTAAAAATTTTGGGGGGGGTTCCTGGGGATCGAACTCAGGCCTTGGCCTTGCTGGGCAAGCACTCTACCACTTGAGCGAAATCTCCGACCCAAACAAGATTTTATCTTCCTGTCTTTACATTGTATTAAAAAAATTGAGTTCCTTCCTATATCTACATTTATACTGTAGATTTATAAAAATGCTGGACTTAAAAATCAATGTTTGATTTAACATAGAAATATCAAAAAAAATTTTTCTGTGGCTCTGGGGATCAAACCATGGACCTTCTGAGGCAGGAGGGTCACCAAGAGTTCAAGGCTAGCCTGGGCTACAGAGTGAGACCTTGTCTCCAAAAAATTAAAAAAATTAAAACTTAAAAAAGAAATAGGGGGGCTGGGGATTTAGCTCAGTGGTAGAGCACTTGCCTAGCAAGCACAAGGCCCTGAGTCTGAGCCACAGCACAAAAGAAGGGGGACTTAGTGCATATTAACCATTTACTCTACCTCTTCCACTAAGCTAAATCCTTAGACACTAAATGCACGTTTTATTACATTTTAGGTATAAATATATTTATTTACTTTTTGGAAAAACAATCATTTCCACTTAATCTTGTAGCAAAGTCCACGCAGTAAATGGATTTCTTTTGCTAATCCGAATCTCATTTGGCTGTCGACACCATTCAGTGCGTTTGTCCTTCCGCTTTGCCCGCACCTACACCCCGGGCAAGAAGAGCGCGGAGTTACATGGCAGTGACAAGCTTCGCAAGCGCGCTCATCGGGTTAGACTGGGAGAATGTCAAGGAGAATTATTACGGCGTCTTGTGACACCATATTCCCGCAAGCTAAAATCACTTGATGTTAGGAGATTCTAAGTTCGCTGAGGATGAATGGTTTTTAAAGCGTAATTATTTAAAGTACTTCTGCTTCAGTGGTGAACTAACTGGGTTTAAACTTGTTCTCCTAGCGCCTCTTCGCCGGATGTCATCTAACAGAATCCCCGGGACATCTGGGTCCAACATGATCTATTACCTGGTTGTGGGAGTCACCGTCAGTGCTGGTGGATATTATGTGAGTGACTGGATGGCCACAGTGCTTTCACTGCCTGTGGTAAAGCTCAAAGAAGTATTAAGAGGGCCGGGGAGCTAGCTCAGGGGTTAGAGTGCTTGACTCGCAAGCACAAGGTCCTGTGTTCAATCCCCAGCACCAAAACAAAACAAACAAAAAAAGAAGTATTAAAATTAGGACATAAGATGAATTAAATCAACATAGAAATTGGTTAAAGTGTCATTACTGGTACACATTTGAAAAGTACTTCTGTAGTCATTAAAAATATATCACTTTCATAAAAATATATGAACTAGACTACCATGAAGATTTTCTAAGCATAAAATAAACCTTTCTTAATACCACTAATATGGATGAATTTTGGTAAAGACAACATTATTATAAATAACTAGTAACAGCTGACATTTGAGTATCCGTCATTTGCCAGACTCATCATTTAATTATTGCAACAATTCTATAAGGTAGGTACTATAATTCATGCTTAATGAAAACTGTTTTGGAAGACATTAACTTTATTTTTTAATATTTTTATTTATGCTAGTTAGTTACTTTATTGCAGTACTAGGGATTGAACCCAGGGCCTCACGTGCTGGGTGAGCTCTCTACCATTGGGTCACAGCCCTGACTCTGCTCATTTTTCTGTTAATCTAATGCTGCTCTAAAAAAATAAAGGTCAGGCTGGGGATTTAGCTCAGTGGTCAGAGTGTTTGCCTCGTAAGCACAAGGCCCTGAGTTTGATCCCCAGCACCAAAAGATAAATAAATAAATAAATAAATAAATAAATAAATAAAGGTCTAGCTTTGCAGAGTGGCACTATCGTAGCCGATGAGGTGTATCTGAGGCATGATTATTGCTAACTGAAAACTTTTCCCAAAAAATAAAGGTCTACTGTGTTTCAAAGCTGGTGAACCCATCTGAGGAAACGCTCCATGGCAGAGTGTGTGCCGGGCATGTGTGAGGTCCTAGGTTCAATCCTCAGGATAAAAAAAAGAGAGTGTGGTGGCACACACCTGTAATCCAGCACCTAGGAGGCTGAGGCAGGAGGATCACCATGAGTTCGAGGCCAGCCTGGGCTACACCGTGAGACCCTGTCTCAAAAAACAAACAAACAAAAAAAAAAGCGAGGGAGAGAGGAAAGAGTACACAAATTCCTGTCTCTTCTCTTCTTTCTCCCATTCACAACTTGCTTTGCCGTGGTGCGTTCTGTTACAATCAGAAACTGCTGCTGACACATGATCACTGAGTAAAGCCCAGAGACCCCAAAAGGGCATCCTGTGGGTTCTGATGGATACACACTGGCAGGTGCGCACCGTGGCAGTGACACACAGAGCACTTTCCCATCTTTACAATCCCTGGTGTTCCAGTTACCATCTCTTCCTTCTTTCTCCCAGTCTTTTTACTCTCTAAATGGTTTTTTTTGGTCTCATATTTGTACAGTTTGTTTTTAAAAAGTCATCTTCATGGCTTTTTAAATTCAAATAAAAAATAAAATAAAATTAAGAGCATACTTTCCTCTTGGGTACCCGCCGCAGGCTAGGGCCTTTTGTGCGAGTGCGGGGGGTGAAACCTGAGGCCTCCCGGGCACCCTGCCCAGCACCTTCATTGTGCAGCTTTAACCTCAGACACTGCAAGTCTTCAGCTCCTAGAATCTCAGAATCCCTCTCGAGGAATTACAGGCGGGAAAGCACAGCAAAATCTGTCTTCTAGTTCCCCCTTCTGTGTCCTGTGCTAATGTAATTCTTTATTAGTTTTTTGTGAATTGACATAGACAGGGTCTCGCTATGCAGTTCAGGCTGGCCTTGAACTCACTGTGTAGCCCACGGTCGCCTTGCACTCATGGCGATCCTCCTGCCTCAGCCTTCTGAATGCTGGGATTACAGGCTTGCGCCACCACGCCCGGTCTGGTAGGTTTTTATGCTACTCTGTGATTGACTGTGGATTTGGAAAAGCTAGAGTCTGTGGCCCACACATGAGTGCAAATTATTCCACTATCGTTGTCTCTTCAATTCTGCCTAAAGTTAGTCTTTTTTCTCACCTTGTACTTCAGCCTGGTAAACATACAATTAACATCCCTTGGGGTGTTGATGCTGCAACAGTCATTTCAGGGCTGTGAACTTTTACACTGTTCAGTTTTAGTGTACTGAGAATTGAGGGTGTCAAGCCCATATATTGGTCCTATGTGTTGTTGGGAGCGCTTATCCTACTGGGAAAACATTCTCTGCTTATATAAATTAATTTTGATTTATACGAAAATGTTGAGCATCATTTCTGCTAATCTGTTGTGTTCTGCAAGTTTCAAAGCCAGATGATTCAAGTTTGAATTCACCAAACCCTGGAGAGTTTATTATAAAAGGGCTACTTTTAGGCTGGGCGGTATGTGCCTGTCATCCCAGCACTCAGGAGGCTGCGGCAGGAGGATCTGGAGTTCAAGACCAGCCTGGACTACATATCAAGACCCTGTCTCAAAAAATAATAAAAAAGGGGAGCTATTTTTACCTCACTTCCACCCCTAAAGTTATGGATTTTCCATTTTTGCAGCTTAATTTTATACTATAATAGGGTTTCTAATTGTCATAGTGTATGTTTTTGTTTCTGCAGTGATGGGAGCTGGACACATGGCCTAGCACACAGCAGACAAACACTGCACTATCCAGCTCCATCCCCAGCCTGACAGTACAGTTTGTTTTTGTTTTTTTTTTTTGGTGCTGGGGATCGAACTCGGGTCCTTGTGGTTGCAAGGCAAGCACTTTAACCGCTGAGCTAAATCCCCAGCCAGTACAGTTTTTAATAAGGTGCTTGGTTTCTATTAAAAATTTAGAAAATACTACCTATGAATATTCAAATTTTTTAAATCCATAATCTTACACTAAGATTTAAACCACTACCAATTTAGCACTACTAACTTTTTTAAAAGCTGGTATAATACAAGCAATATTGTTTGAATAGTGAGGTTTTCATTATTTATTTTTATTTTTGGTGTTGGTGATTAAACTCAGGTCTTGTGCATGCTAAGCACATGCTGTAGTACTAAGATACACCCCCCAGTCCTAAATTGTCTTCTGTCTGTCTGTCTGTCTTGAGAAAGGATTCCAGGCTGGCCTCCAGTTTGAATCTCCTGCCTCAGGCTCCTGAGTGCTGGGATTACAGGCACATGGCGCCACACTCAGCAAGTTTTTATTTTTAAATGTCGTTATCTAATATGAATAGAAGCCAAAGAAGACTACTTAAGTATGAAATGAAAAGGAGCTTTCATATTCTGTCTGCAATCAAGAGGAATTTCCACCACATGTTGTTTTCCAAGCAACCTGTGGTCAGGTCATGTTGTTGCTTTTTATGACTAACCCTAATTTACTTAAGGAATCTTCTTTAGGATCCAGCAGTGCACCATCTTGGAAGTTTTTTTATAAACTTTTTATTATGAGATCATTGAAATTCACACTCGATCTTCTTTTCCCCACATGATAGCATCTTTTATAACTGTAGCACAATATCACAGCCAAGAGCCCGGCATTGCTACAACCTCCTGATCTTAGTCAGATTCCTCCAGTTTCACATCTCATTTATGTGAATGTTTGTATTTCATTCCAGGCAGTTTTATCAAATCTAGATTCAGGTACAAGTATTTACCACCAATGTCAAAGACGGGGAGAGTCCCATCACTACAAACATCCTTCGTGCTGCCCTTTTATTTTTTTTAATTTTTAAATTTTATTTATTTATTATTAGTCCATGTTTGTGGTGATTAACGTGCTGCCCTTTTACAGTTGCACCCACTTTTATCCTGTCCTCCCTTTCCTTCTCCTGACCCCTGGCAACCACTGACCTGTGGAAACTGCTGCTGGCATCCTGCTCTCTCCTTGTTCTTGCCAGCTAGTGTTCTATGAATGGAGCACTGTAGGTGGAGCCGTCTGTCCACTAAGGTGATTCCAGTTGTTTGGCTGTTACCAGTGAAGCTCCCAAGAAAATGTGGGTGCACGTGAACCTGGATTTACATTTCTCTAGGATAAATGCTGGAGGATATTTGTTTTTTGGTTTTTTTTTTGGAGGGGGAGGATATTTGTAAATACCCATTGGGATATTTTGATTATAGTTTAATTTATATTTTTCTTCTCTGTGTTCACCTTTTTATTTAAAGTACATGTTTTCAGTGGTCTTTGACACGTATTTGAGCATGTTTCTTTCCTTTTTTTAAAGCATGTTACTTAGTGGCAAAAGTTTCCAAAGAGGAAGTAAAAATGTAAATGTTGTGCATTGGTGGTTCTTCTTTGCCACGCTGGGGTTATGATTTAAACTTACAATGGTGGGCTGGGGATTGAGCTCAGTGGTTAGAGTGCTTGCCTCGCAAGCACAAGGCCCTGAGTTCAATCCCCAGCACCAAAAAAACATAAAATAAAATAAATAAACTTACAATGGTGAGTCCATGGAGAATTGTGTATAACTTCGAACTTGACGTGATGAATCGTGGAGCTCAAGAAATAAAGCTAAGCACATATGTTTTTTTCAGACGTACAAGGTAGTCACATCGGAGCAAGCTAAACACACAGAACACGTAACACATTTCAAAGAAAAAACAAAAACAGACTTACAGCCACTTCAAGGTAAAGTAAACTTCCTAATTATTTTATTTTTATTTTGCTTCATTTTCAAAGCACCGATTCCCATCATCCTAGTCTAGCAGTGAGCGCTATTTGCTTTTGGCTTCATTACTAAGGTAATCCAGAGTGACTCTGGGTAGGACTGGTGGGGGAGCCCAAGCGAAATCCAAAGAATGGTGTCACACGCTTCGGATGAGTGCGTTTGGTGGATGAATGCATTTTTCTTCTATCCTGCTGGCCAGTAGCTTTGACTTCTTTGTATGGAAATAATTGCTCTTCCCCCTCTCAGACATCTATTCATGTGGGCATAATTTCACTGTCTCTCTCAGCAACTTGGCCTTTTATTTTTCTCAAATCATAAAACTGATTTTTGTGTCAGCTTTGGCAAAGACCACCCTTATGTCTTTGCTCAAAATACACTTGACATTAGCAGAATCAGTCATGTTTGGTGATTATATGATTATATTTTTTGTTTGTTTTTGGTTTTTTTGGGGTGCCAGGGATCGAACTCAGAGCCTTGCGCTTGCTAGGCAAGCACTCTAACCACTGTGCTAAATCCCCAGCCCCATCCCTTGGATGATTATAATGGCAACCATGGGAACAGAAACTACATTTTCACAATTCATATTTCCTTCATATTTCTTTCCTTAAAACTGCTAACTTTCAACCATACTTTTTTCCACCTCAACTTGTAATACCATTATCAATTACTATGATCACGATTTAGGAACAGAGATACTAGCTGTTCGTGAATCAGTTTGAACTGTTTAATCATGACAACAATAAGAAACAATATCAATACATATTGAATACAATCACAAGAGGGCTGTTTGAACTAATAATAAAACAGAGCATTTGCTGGCACTTTGTTGGTCTGAAGGCCAATACACATTACTTCAGTTCACCTTCATGCTAGACTCTTGAGGCAGGTGTTATCAATGTCCCTATTTTACAGATGACAAAACTGAGGTTGGGAGAGGACTAGTGATTTCTTGAGTCCCCCAGCTAGTAACTTGGCTACTCTTCCATACTAGCTCACGTGGAAGGTTGAATAGGGGGGCTATTTATTTCCACTGACTTAATATTTGAATAAGTAAGATGTGCAAAACAATTTTTAAGTTGAAAAGAGTCTGCAAGAAAGCCGATCTCTCAGTTTGCCTTCCAAGAGGCACCCAATAAGAGCAGTTTCTTCGGATCCTGGGGAGAGGGGCTGGCTGTAAAAACTAGTGCTCTTTGGCCCGTGCTGGACATAGAGCTCTTTCCTTGCTTTTTCACTTTCAGATCTACCTGTAAAGCAGACCGTGACAGGTCAGTACACATAAATCTGAGTCGCTTTTTTAAATGATTGCACAGTGTTCCTTTGCACTCCTTTGCTTACCGGGCTCAATTTTCAAGGTGAAAAAGAGAATGTTGCGGATGCTGAGAAGGCGAGCCCGGAAGCCCGGGAAGGCTGTGGAGGGGAAGCCGAGGGGGTCGCCGCTGCAGACCTCCCAGGCGCGGCAGCCGGGGCCACAGAGGAGGCTTCGGCCCCGCCGGACGGAGAGGAGGCAGCTGCAGGGGAGGCCGCGGCAGTGTGTGCTGAGACTCAGCAGGGAGCTGCGGACGCAGCCGTGGGCGACGCCGCCGAGGCCGGCTCTGAAACGACGCCGGGGGTCCCGGGGGCAGCTCCGGATGAAGCTGCTGCCATCAGGAGCCGCGAAGGCCCGACGGAGAGCCAGCGCCTGCAGGAATGCGCTGAGCTGCGAGATCGCGCCGCGGACTGCGAACCCGCCTCCGGGCCGGCTTCGCAGCCGGAAGCCGATGTGGGTTCTGCTGCTGAGGCGTCTCAGCTCTAGGCTCCTGTGGCTTCCCGTTCAGCAAAACGCCAGGCCGGGTCTAATAGCTGCTTGTGTGTCTTTAGTAACCTTAGTTGTTTTTTTGCTTTTGTCTTTATTTTTTGGGTGCTGGGGATAGAACTCAGGGCCTTGCACTTGTTAGGCTACTGCTCGACCACTGAGCTAAATCCCCAACCCCCTAATCTTAGTTTTTTAAAAAGATTTCTTTCC